>JAEQML010047423.1:0-56970 GCA_016904865.1 Pissodes strobi | reverse complement strand
GTGTAAACGTGGCAACATTGCCGATATTACCATCGGATCAGGCATGTTCTAAAACCACCACGTACTAATTTTTACTTTTTTTTTCCGAGCCGTTTGTGAAATACGAGACCGTTCCGGGACTTTTGAAAGACACTGTATATATATATATATATATATATTTTATGGCAGTGGCACACACACTAAAGGGAGATCCTATAGCGCTCGACGAGCGGTGTGTGTGCGAAGATGTTGATTGACACGGGTCTTGAATAGTTGTAGGTTGTAATTAGTGGGAAACAGATGTCCTGGAAGTGAGTTCCACAGAGATGCAGTGCGCCAGACAAAGGAGTTCTTGTAAAGCGATGTTCTAGGTGTTTCTAGTTGTACGACGAACTGGTGCGCTCCTGCCGTCTGTCGTGACTGTCTGACAGGAGTTGCCAGGGGCGGGATGATGCGGGCCAAATTCTGGGAACATCTGCCGTGAAAGTATCTGTAAAACAGAGACATCTCGGCCACATGTCTGCGGTGTTTCAGACTATCCAGATTCCGTGTCAACTCCGGGTCGCCGACGAGACGCACATCTCTCTTCTAAATGGAATCCAGCAGCTTTAGGGTGTGCTTTGGTGCGGCACCCCAGATATGTGAGCAATATTCTAATCACGGTCTTATGTGCGCTTTGTACAGCAAGAGCAACTGCTGCGGTGTATAGAGTTTTTTGTTGCGAAATAGCGCACCAAGCTTCTGGGAGGCTGTTTTTGCGATGTTAGCAACATGGTCATGCCATGACATATTGCTGTTGACCGAGACACCCAGCAGTCCGATTGACGAGGATGAAGGAATGGTCGATCCTGCCATAATGATGTCAGGACCCGCTGTATTGGCCCTCTTGGTAAACGTTGCTGCTTGGGTCTTTGCTGCACTGAACTGGACCAAATTTCGGTCGCCCCAAGTTTGAACTTTCTCCAGGTCTTGATTAATAGCTGTTATCTGCTCCTGTCTGCGGTGGTGAGTCTCAGTCGCTGGTAAGGGTTTTTCTGATCTAAAGTGGGAGACAAGGGTACTGTCATCTGCAAAACTGTAAACAGAATTATTCGTTTCGATCAGCAGGTCATTAATATAGATGAGGAACAGAGTTGGTGAAAGTATTGCGCCCTGAGGCACGCCCGCGTTGATGGTGAATGTGTCCGAGATGTGTCCATCAACTGCAACGTGCAGAGATCGGTTCTTAAGGAAACTGGCAAGTCAGCTGCAGAGAGAGGCTTGCAGTCCGAAGGACGGCAGTTTGTTGAGTAGTCCGTCATGCCAAACTCTGTCGAATGCCTTTGTCTTATATTTAGGATTATTTATTTTTTGCTAAAATGTTGTAATTTTACTGTTTTCCCCTATTTGCTTTTGTTGACTTGGATGTTTTTGTATATTCAATATATAAATATAATTATAGTTGTTATACACATGTTTTATTATTTTATTCAAAAGCTTGAGAAAATTGCCCATGTAGGTATACAATTTTAAAGATAATATATTCATATATAATATCACAAGAGAAAAAATTTTGTCGGCAAAATTTTCGAAAGGTATGAAAGTTTGTTGCTTGGCAATTTCGCGAATGATATTTTGGTATCAAAATCACGAGCCGTCAGGCGAGTGATTTTGTCAAAATTGTCATGAGCGAAATTGCCGAAAAGCAACAAACTTGAATAAAACCTTGAGAATAATTTTGCCTACACAATTTTTTCTCGAGTGGTATTCGTCATGACTATTTCACAAGAAAAACTAGACAATGCGCCGTATTAACAAACAGATGCTTACTAAAAAGACGCTTTAATGACGTTTGTCAAACTCACAATAATAGTTATACCAGACACCTTTCTGATGGACCAGTCATAGTTTTGTCGCTAAAAAACCACTCAATTTACGGGCAGGTAGTAGTTTTGTCAGTAGGAAACGAGCAGTTGCTATGACGTTTTACCAGTAAAAAACACTCTAGTGAAATAGTCATTATAATATTTCTATTTCAGCTCCTATATAATAAAATCAACAGCGAATCCATGGTAACGCCTGAAAAGTTAGGTGATATCATTGTGTTATTTCCATAGTTACGACGATATCAATTTCTCGAAATCCTTATAGACCAGGACCTCAACTAGGGGCTACTAATATTTTTGTACTACTTTTTTTTGATCGCAATGGCATGTATTTATTCCAGTTACCACGCATATTATTATATCTATTCTTGAATGCATTTGAACTCTATTATCAATTTTGACCTCATGGAAATAATATGTATTAATTTAAAATTATGTGTATTTATTTCTGGCTAATTTTGGACGAATTGAACTCAATTTTGACCCACGCTTGCTTTTTACTTCAACGTTGTGCGCCCGCCCATGCTTATGACGTTAGGCTATCATTTTCAAATTAAATTTAATCATAGCTCCGGTGGGCTAGTGGGATACACTCCGGATTTTCGTTCTAATGATTTCAGGTTCGATTTCTTATGCTGCTACCGCCGTAACAAAAAACTTTTATTATTTTAATTTGGATTTTATTCAAAGTCGTCGTCATCGTCGGGGAAAGAGGAGAGTGGTTGGTGTCAAAAAGGCATTAAGACAAAAAGCCTTTAATTATTTATTTTTCCCTAACAAAAGCTACCCCTAAAAACTAACCCTTAAAAATTCACCCATAAAACTACAGTTAGGAACGGTTAGGCCCCTTTCACATGATGACGGCCATATTGGATACGGGGTAGATGGAATAGGTCACGTGGTGTCGTTCAAGAGTGACAAAAAGACATTAGCTGAACGGGATAATTAAATACCCTTTATAACGGTTAGGTACTTTTGGCATCGTGACGTTCAAGGTCCTTTCAGCAGCCTTTGGTCATTGACGATCACTTCTGCAGCAGCAAATATCATGTCATTTAGGTTTTGTGGTACGGGCTCGTTGATGTCTCACTTAAAGACTTTGTGGCACCTGAAACATGTTTATTAGTGCCCTTTTGACCGTTCTTTCAGCAGCCTCTGGTCAATATCGCATAATTTTCAGCCACAAGAAATACTTGTTGCAGAATTTTTGTCACCTTTTCAACTGCTGAAGTCGGAAGCGCCCAATCTTTGGACAGAGGCTGATGGACACATGCCATCGAGCAAAAGTGTCACTAAATCCCCCTAGTTTATCTACTTTTGCTTAATCGTTCCCTCATATTTTTAGAGAGTTACCCGATTTTCAGATTAGAAATATTTTAAGATTAAGACCGTCGAATTTTTATCAACCTAGGCATGGTATTTACTCCTTGAACTTAAACAGATTTCAGAGGTTAATATATTTGGCGAAAATGTATAATAAAAATGAGCAAATAAAATATCCGTTAAGTAAGATTAAAGAAAGGTCTATTCTAAGTAAGTAAGTGCATTTAATATGACCGAACGTGAGAGCTCATTGTTTTTCAAGATCCAAAGGGTTACATATCAAACGACCTGGAAAAGTATATGGATATTTTAGAAAGAACAAACGCTTATAGAAGAAATTACGATTCTAATGAACAGATACAGGGAACCACCGATCCGAAATATCTAACAATAATTAGCCATATTTAGTTGAATAGAAAATACTTAAACAACCGAGCAAATCCACTACATCCAGCATCTTAAGCGTATCGAGTCTAAGCAGATTAACACCACGTCAAAAACGTCAGAGATCAATAAAAACGAGATCTACAAAGGGAGAAACGTTGTGAAATTTATGAAATAAAAAAAGTTGATTATGTCTATTATGATTATGTAAATGAACTAGTGGGAATTAAAAGTGCTAGTTTCTTCGCAAATGGCAGATTATACGGGCCATCAAAATGAAATTATATCAACATTGGAAGAACTTCGAGAAGCAAAAATAATTTTATAAAATTAAAAGTCAGTTTTCAGCTTGTTTGGACTTTATTGTTAAGCTTTTAAATCAAATGCCAACGTTTCGATGCATTCCGCATCATTCTCAAGGCCAGATTATTCGAGCTACGGATCGCATTAATTTGAACGATCTATATTTTTTTATAAAAAAATGCTAGTACGGTACTACTGCTTGCCGAGATGTTTGGTATGTTTGGTACAGTACCAAACATCTCGGCAAGCAGTAGTACCGTACTAGCATTCTTTTATAAAAAATATAGATCGTTCAAATTAATGCGATCCGTAGCTCGAATAATCTGGCCTTGAGAATGATGCGGAATGCATCGAAACGTTGGCATTTGATTTAAAAGCTTAACAATAAAGTCCAAACAAGCTGAAAACTGACTTTTAATTAAGATATTTCTGGACGAAAACCACAATACATAATTTTATAAAAGGTAATTAATTGCAAAGAAACAATAGTTATAGAAAACAAAGTTAAAATGTCGATTGATAAATTCGGATCACACATACTTTTCAAAGACTAAAATAAACCATTAGAATGCAGAAATTCTTCTTCTGCTTCTTCTTCATCTTCTGAGATCTTAAATATTGTGGATATTAATAAAATAAAATTCTACCTTAACATTGTTTTACCTTTCATCGTAAAATAGGATTCCGTTAAAAATCAGTATGATTTACTTCAAGACGGTAGAACTACGTATGTTTTCCCATTCAAAGAGAGGTATATAGAGAAAGTTGAATATCCAAAAGAAGATGTTGCTCTTCAAATAAACGGAAAAGCAATATGAATGGAACAAAACTAAAATTATATCAGTTTTCACAGCGCTAAAATATCGATAAAATATTTGCCTATGTTTTATGGAGAACTTGTAATAAAATGACCAATTTAAATAGAACAACTTAACTTACAACTATGATAGATAACTTTAAAGAAAATGTTGTTAATGAACTTCATAAGCCAAGCAGAAAATATTACAAACGTCGGAGTGTTATAGTAAAAGGTTTAAGTGATTTATGGCAAGCTGATTTAGTCGAAATGATATCTTATTGGAAATTCAATGGATGATATCGTTACATGTTGGTAGTAATTAATGTATTCTCAAAATATGTTTGTATAGAACCAATCAAATCAAAATCAGGAAAAGAAGTTACTCGCGCTATGAGGAACATTTTGGAAAGCGTTGAAACTGTCCGAAAAACCTTCAAACTGATATGGGAAGAGAATTCTTGGACACAGATTTTCAAAACTTAACAATTAATTTTAACATAAATCATTATAACACTTATTCTAATTTCAAAGCCAGTGTGGTGGATAGAGTGAACAGCTATAAAAAATTTAATGTGGATAAAATTTAGCTTGCGTGGAAAGTATAAATGGATTGACATTTTAGATGAAAAAGTTCAGAAATATAATAACACAAAACATTCAACAACCAATAAAAAGCCAAATGAAGTCACCAATTATAATGAAAAAGAGATTTTAAGATTATCTTTTACTCGCGCAAAAACAATCCAAAAGATCCAAAATTTAATGCGGGTAATTATGTGCGGATAAGCAGGCAGCGAGAAGCATTTTCCAAGAGTTACACACCGAATTGGTCAAATGATATATTTCGCATAAAAAAAAATTAGTTACAAATCCTACAACATATTTGCTTCACGATAAAAAAAAAAATCAAGAAATTGCTGGAGGGTTTTATGAAGAAGAGTTGCAGAAAATTAAACATCCAGGAGTCTCTTTGGTAGAAAAGGTATTAAGAAAAAAGGGAAATAAAATATATGTTAAATGGCTTTGATAGGATATAGCACACAATTCGTGGATTCTTAAAAGGCATGTATTATAATTAAATGGTTATACCTTAAACGTATTTTCATAAAAACTTTTATATATTTTTATTAAATAAAGCAAATAGTAGTATTGAAGTATTTTAATAAAAATCAATTTAAATTTTAACATTAAATCTTTGATTAAAAATCTTGTTCCTATGTTCTTTACTCAGGAATATGTCCTAAACATTTTGACACTGCACAATTCTTCTATCAAATCGAAGTCTGTCTGCATAAAATTTATGATATTCAGATTTTCGCGGTTGGCTGTAGGCAAAGGGTCACACCACCATCCAATATAGTTTATCTTTATCTTCACAAATATTGACTGATTCCTTCATAATATTTCTTCGTTGAAAGATTATTTTTCAATTTTTTTTTCCAAATGTTCCTGATACAACAAAAGCATTTCTGGCATCACACATATATTTTCACTAATGATATTCTGATTTGGATTTAGCACTTCATATATGTCGGATAGAATGTTTCTTGATTGTGTACAAAAGCTAATTTGAAATAATTTGTAATACTTCTCAAATTCTTGTTTCTTAATTATTTGAACTCTATAATCCACAATCTCAATGAGTGACCATAAGGTGTCAACAGAACAGCATGACGTATACATAATTTCCATCCAACTTTTGAATTTTTAAAATTAGGCAATCATTGAATTTATGAAAGCTTAAAGTAATGTTGCCACACATCAACGTTTGTGTATCTGAACTAGAAGAATAAAAATAATTAGCTATCACTCCCTGGTATTTAAACAGAGTTTTCCATTCCTATTTATTCAGACTCACATAAAATCCGTTCCTATCTCCAATAAGAATTCGTGGTGAAATATAATTTAAACTTATTCCAACAACTATGAACTTAGATGAAGAGTTATTTAAATAATAAACTTTAGAATTTAGAAGTTTTTCAGTAAAATTTATACTTGAATCGTCTTTCTTAAACACATTATTAGTATTGGTGTTATACTAATATACTTTACTCAGTATACATGTTGGTTATTAAGTGTGATCTGGTAAACTGAACTGTTTCGAGATAGTCCTTGCTGATATAATATGATTCCCATCAGTTGATACAATATCATCCCCACTATTATCAGAAATTTCAAGGTTGTTCGTTTTAATTATATCCTTATTATTCTGTTTTAAATTTATAATACACAAGTCCTAACACTGTTATGAGAGAAAATATACCTGCTGTTAATACTACATTAAAAATATAAGACAAATCACACTTGGAATTTTCTTGTTCGTTGAAGAGGGTGCTGTTAAAACATGTAAGATTTGTTGATTTTATAAGGTTTTCTCTACGTATCGTTTCGTAACATTCATCATTGTTACGTTTGATCCAATTTGTGTCATAAAAGGTATTGTTTACATAAGAATATAAAATTTTGAAGAAATTGTTATTAATGTTCATCTGCTGCATTTTAAAGGAAAAGGCTTGGCTGTTATTATTAATTTTTTCAACTCTCATATGATCAGATGATTGCGGTAATTCATCATCCGATGTATTTTTGAAACAAACTAAACTATGTGTCACTCTATATACAATATGCACATATAAAGTAATTCTTGTAATGTAATATAAGAAAACATATGGGGTTAGACACATGATTAAAACACCTTAAAATTTTAATTGTATATTCTAGTAAACAAGAAAAACAATTATATTACAGTATCATGGACCGAATGACGACATTTACAATAATTCAAATTATAAATAGCAAAAGATTAGCTAATGAGAAAATGTTTGCATTAAATTTTGTCACAACTACATTTTGTTCATCTTACAAAGCCACATTCAGTTAAGTCACACTTTTTGTGATGTCTTTGATGGTCATCAATAGAACATTCATCAATCGTCCACTCAAAAATTTCAGCACCACAGTAAAAACATTTGCAAATATCAGCAATTAACAAATAATATAAACCTGCACGAGCTAAAACTTCGGGCCTTAATTTTGCCTTCCATTTATTAAATGGTGAAAGTCTTTTTTCATAACTTGTATATGAAATATCGATTTCTTTGTCACAACTTTCTAAACACATACTTTGATAGATAACTTAATTTTAAGAAATATAAAGCTTTTTCCTGTCTTAAACATAATCCAACAACCTTGAAAAATCCGTTTAGGTGAGACGGGAAATTGTTTTATAATTCTTTATGCTCATCTGACCATTGACAAAATGGAATATCATGATGACCCCATGAAAGTAGATTAAAGCTATCTGTAATTTTATACCTTTTGTCATCTGCAGAACTGAAAGCTAATTTATTCACCAATTCAGTTAACATATTATGTAAACGCGATCGAAGTGTATACATTGTGCAAAACGTTTTTCAATTATTTTCAACTACATCTATGTAATGAACATAATGTAACTGATTTTTAATGCTAGTTTTTTTAACAACTTTTAATCTTTTAAGCAAACCACTTTCTGTTTTAATACAAGATGATTTCGCTCTGGTTCCATAACAACCTTCAATGGGTTCACCAGCATATTCATGATTAAATTTTCCAACCACAGACTTGCTGATTGGCATATTATGTTTATTGTTGATGTCAAAATTTGAGGTATCAAATCTATCTAAATTATATTTTATATCATCATATACATTGTCCGTTTCAATTTCTAAAATGAAGGAATCAGTATCGGTATACAAAAGTCTATTTTTTTCACCATATGTGGGTTTAAGATAATTATAACAATAAATCATACATTAGAGTTTTTGATATATGCAATATCGAAAATCCCACATAAATAGGTTTATTATATTCAACTAAAACTTTTTGGCATTTGAACCGCAACTAAATTATCTGAAAATATAGCTAAATTTTTAAAGTAAGATTTTGAAATAAGGTTTTCTGCCCCATCTTTTCGACTGTTCTTTTACCATTCAGTAACCAACCTAATATAGTTTGTAAACCGAGCGTTGATCGTTACGTCACACCTTGTCTTTCTCTCTCATACCACCGTCAATCGGGGTGATAGAAATTTGACGTCACGGACGTACGTTGAGCTGCGCATGCTAGGATATCAGATGAAATTCCTCATCTGTCAAAGTGTCAAATATATATTTATTTATTTTATTTGAAGTTCGTCCAACGTATTTTTCTGTTTTTATTTGTGATTGTTATCGCAGTTGAAAATGCCTGGATATCGGTACACTGAAAATGAGCAAGTCCTCATTTTAAAACTAATAGACTATTTTAATCGCGAAAAAGCAGCAAGAAAATGCTTTAGGAATATCGTCAGCCACTGTGCAAAGAATGCGTTGAAAGGCAGTCTAGAAACTTGTTGACTTTATAACCAAGGCAAATGTTGCTATTATTTCCTCTCATGGAGAGCCTCTTCACAAAGTTCATGTCCATACTATAAGGAGAGCATGTATGTATGCTATGTATGAGAAAGGTAATCTGCATTTAATTTTTCATTATTTTAAATAATTTATTCATTATTTCGGTTTTATTGTAGGCGAACATCTCACACTGCGTTCATTGCAAACGAATCTGACGAATATTCACAGAGTGCAGATATCCACTGATCTGCTAATAAAATCCTATTGAGATGGTCAGAATTTAAGCGTAAGCGATACTATGAGGCTTGTATCAGTTCGATACATCCTGTCACAAGCAGATGCATCAGTCCGATACATCCTGTCACAAGCGAAGCTATTTTAAATTTGTGGATGAAGCACTTCAAAAGGTAAGAATCTAGTCAAACTTTTAGATATTGCTATTTTATAAGAGAATCTGTTTTAGATTACACCAAAAAAATGGAGAAATTATATTCATCACACAAATGCTATAATACAATTAGCAAGGACTGGAAAAAGGAGAGATGCTTTGGATATATTACCGGTCATTATCGATCTCAATTCTTGTCACTCGGATGATAATGATAGGTATTATTTTAGCGATGAGTGTGCTCATAAGCACAGAAGATGCTATGACCCCTTCGTAAAACATGATACAAGAACCTTAAATTAAAACATCCCTTTCCATTGATTGTGTGGTATGGTTTTTTATAATGAGTGAATGATTGTGTTTTTTATGACGAGTTGAATTATAGTGCTTTATTATCTTTTGTCTTGTTTGTCATTTGTGTCTCCCGATGAGTTTTGTGGCTGGCTGATCGATACATGCCAATAGTATTTTAATATTGTATTATAGTACTCCATTTTAATTGTCTCTGTGTGCTATGTAAGGTGTTTTTTCCAATCTGTTTTCATTGGTGTTTATTGTAAGTTTGTATAAAGAAAAATGAGTTTTTAAATTGTTAAAGTTAACTCATATACGCCAGACCTTTACTGTTGTTGTATATAAATCATGTTATAGCGCACTTTAGGTTATATAAAATGTTTTGCGTTCCATTTCATAAACATTTGGGCGTTCTTTGGAAATAAATTAGCATTGTTTTCGTTTTCTCTCATACTTGAGTTTTATTTTATGGTGTCAATCTACTCTACTTTATTTAAGTTACTTTAGTTAGTTTTGGTTATAACTGAAGTACAACAGACTCAAATACAATATTATTCTATACCGTCACCCATTTAATATATTTTATACGAGATGTCCTATGTTAAAAATAGCATAAATATTATTAAAAGTTTGACCTAAGGCCGTAATGGCGATATTTACAGCTACATAATAAACAAAACTTACTTACCTACATATATAAAACTTAAGAAAAGCTACATGTTTGAGGTTTTTCAGTTTTATTAACTACAGAACACTGCTATAATGTGAAATGATTGACTAAATGATAAGACAACAAAAACTGTAGCTAACCGAAGAATAAAATTGCATTTACAGTCAAATTAAAATATATGCCATAGTTTACTGCAATGGTAAATTTCTCTTTTTATTAATTTGTTTACTGCACTTTACAGATGCTTACAAGTTCACAATCCTATGACAAATAAAAATTAATTGGTAAAGAAAAGGTCCAAATCACGTTTCAGTTGCATATCTGATATTAAAAATGTCTTTGTGATTTTTTTATACACTATTCTCACGGCCAAGTTTATTTCAAAGTACATTGCTTTTGAATTGAGTTGAATGTTTCTTCAATTAACCACATATCACATGCATAATTACATAACTTTTCTCGTAGCAAAGATTCCTCTTATTATTCGAAATTTCGCAGGTTTAGATGTTTTCAATCGCACAAGATAACAAGACCCCTGTATATCTAAGAATTTCTGCTGGAATTTTACTAGAACACTAGAATATTTCTGTTTGTATTGTGGTGTTAATTTAAGTTCCTATTGCAAACCTCACAAGACTTTTTTTCTTCACCTAAAACAAAGTAGATTGCATAAAATTAAAATATTCATATTGGAGATCCAAATATTATCTTACCAGAGTGAAAAAAGACATGTTTGTCGGTTAGTTTCTTTAAATTAAATCTATGAATCACGAGTTCATGAGCATGACATGTTGTTTGTTATTGTTTTGGTTTTGAATTCAGCGTCCTATCTAACCTCACATTCTAGATCGACAATAGCCGTCTATTTTATCGACAATGGATCATGCGCGAAGCGTAAGTTATGCTCCTCCCAAGACTCTTGTGAATCAATTCAGGACATGCTTCAAAACTGATCTGACGTCAGGATTTATGACGTAACGATCAACGCTCGGTTTACAGACTATACCAACCCTTCTGTCAAAATTTTCCATTGTTTTTCCATAAATACTATTATTCGCTAATTTATATGATTTTTTTTTTCAAATCTGTTTTTATATTCCACTCTTAATTTGGTGTTTAAATCAATGTACCTTTTTAGCCATGGTGATTGATTAAACTTCAACACCCTATATATTTTAACTATTTCTATTCCATTTTCAATGCATTGTGTCAATAAAAAGTAATGAAAAACGTATTTTTTCGTATTATTTAAATTTGGAATTAACTTTGACCATTTTGAATTAGGAGGTTTGTAATTTTCAGGAAAGAAAGGAAATTCATTATGTTGATCATGTAATATATCTGGATATTTTAAATCAACTTCAAATACATATCCGGTTTCTGCAGTGTCAGAAATATTCAATATGTTTAAATTTTGGATTTTATCGTTTTATAACCAGATAAATTATTTGTTTGAAGATATTGCGACATTGCATGCATAACCATAAAGATTGGTTGCATCAAGATAGGTACATAATATATTTGCTTGGTTCTGACAGATCATAATTCGAAAGAAATATATTATTTGCTATAGATTTTCTAGTTATACAAGTAGTGACTCCTCCACGTACATTATTCTTAAAAAAATGTATATCAGGATCGGTTAACCATTCTAATTCAACCAGAGTGTAACGTGAACGTTCATCAAAACTTAAGCCTGGAAAGTGTAATAATGGGCGGGATCTAATTTATAAGTGCTAATACATGTTTTTCTAAAATTTTCGAAAATAACTGCGAGAAGTAACACATCAGATTTTAAATAATTGTCAGAATATTCACCAATTGAATTACATTACAAATTACAAATTATATACAAATTTGGTTGTATCATAATCTTTTTCGGATATATGTTCATTTGTTAAATCATTATAAAAAATTCCTTATCTGGGAAATTTACATAATTTAATTTCAAATAGTCATCGCTATATTTATATGGAAAAATTAATTTTTGGCGAATATATTTAAATTTTTCTGTCATTAAAATATTTTGATACTTCTTTATATTGAAGATCATCAAGTGTTTCAAATAAATTTCCTAGAGTATGGTTAAAATTGAAATGAATCTATAAATCTAATATGGAAATATATATTTTTTTTAATTACCAGATTTTTTATCAAAATAGGTGTCAACTTTGATAAGCTTTTCAAATGAAATATATTTTTCTTTATTTTGGGATATTACAGATAACTGTTGGTTATTTTGACATATATTCTTAATAAACAAATGGGAATTATAATTCCCCAAATTATGTAATATTACATAAAATTTGGTTGTTTGTAATTTAAGATACATATGGAATGTGCAGGACCTCTCCATTTTCCAGTGATATGACAAAGATGCTTTTTGCCATTAGGATTAGATACTTGTTTTGAAATTAATTTAGACAAATCAGAAATTTAACAATAATGAAAATTTACATTATCATCTCTAATTGAATTAATTTTTTATTTTTTGTATTGTGAAGGGGACAAATAATTTGTTATTCTAGTTAGCAAATCTTTTTCAAATTGTTCAATACACATACACATTAATTGAAATCTTGTTTTGTGATTCAAATTTTGGAATGTCTATTAAAGTAATTGGGAAGTCTATACCTGCTACGTTCAACAGTGTTGTGAAATGTGGATAAAATGTAACTTCACAACGCAGTCCAGTAGGGGGATGAATTGCTGCAACAGCCCATGCGAAGCAGTAGTCATCATTGTTCCTGGGATTGACTACTGCCTGTCTACTTATAATTTCTGTACGTAATGGAATGTGTGATGAAGCTCTCAAGAGATTAAATTTGTTGAGATTTAGTTCCAAATGCAAAATTTTCACTAGCATTCATCCTGAAAAAATTAAGAAATTAAAAATTAGTACAATTATTTAAGAATATTTTCAGTTTCAAATACATAATTTTCACTAGAATTAATACTGAAAAAATATTTTAAAAATGAAAATTTTAAAATTTGGCCAAATTAATTTATAAGATTATCAACAAAAAAAAAAATAATTTACTAGAATTACGTTCTGCTAATTCATCAGATTTTCTGTCTATGGTGTGCAACATTTCTTCTAAGATATGTGATAGATAAATCTGAACGGGTACAGACAATATGAAAAGATGTTTTAAAGGACTTTACACCATACTCGTCATTAGTCGGATTGAAATATAACCCAAATAATTCCATCTTTATTTTTAGTGTTAGCATTTTAAGTTCAACATAAATTGTATTAAAAACTATTTAAATATTTACTGAAAATCCATTTGCTGAAATCCTGTACGATATTATGCATTTTTGAAATGCAGATTTAATCCTTTCGATTTCATCTTTACTGGTCATGATCACAGTATCTTTATGGTTGTTTGTTCGCAGGTGACTTGCCCACATACTGCCCCACACCGATTTTTACAATCCTTACAATATTTGACATGATCTGAAAGGAGAAAACGAAATAGCAACATAAAGCAATAAAAATTAAACCGAAGTAGTAAAGTACATTTGATACATTTAAACCACAAGAAATAAAAATTAAGTAGCACATATCAATAAATCTTACCATTGATGCCACAAACTTGTCTAATGTGTCTCATTAGATTATCTTTTCTATTAAAATTGCGTTTTCAAGTCACACATTGGAATGTAATTTTAAATTCTTAAAATAAAAGTGTATCTTCTTGTGAAGCTGCTTTTACATTCGGCAGAGAATTGGGAAAGGAATGAATTGTTAATAGATAGAATTTACTAACACATCAAAAATTATTGTAATCCAATGTTCCTTTTACATTCGACAAGTAAATGATGAAAATTATTAAAATTCATTGCTTTAAATTAGAGGAATTTAGGGAATGGATGGATGGTTAAGTGATGGCATTTACCAACTCATCAAAAATATTTTTTATGCGATTCCACTTTTTCTCATCTTCTTTATTAATATATGAAACAGAATCTAAAGAATAGCTTAAAGTTTTAGTTCTTGACTTTTTTGTTTTGTGATTTAAATTTCTTTTTCACAATAAACGATTTATTTTTTACTTTTTAAAATGGTTTGTCTGCTTGTTGTAGCGTCTTTGTTTTAAGTCCAAATGGTTTGTCATTTGTTTGTGTTTTTTTGTTCGTAGTATCTGTGTTTTGAAACCACATGGCTTAGTTTGTATTTTTTTAAATGTATTTTCTGCTTGTAAAGCTAATAGTCTCCGTAGATTGTTGGGTTTGCGTCTCTTTTGTACCGTTAAACTTTCCTGTTTGCGTTTCTTTGCAATAATTCAAATTTTGGATAGGAGATGGAAAATTCGTAGAATTCCATGAAATGTTGCTAAGTTGATCATTTCATAAAATATAATTTTGAATAGTAACTGCATCATTACTATTTTCAGAGTGATTATTATAATTTTTAAAATTGTTTACTATAATGTTAGTGATGAAGTAGAAGTTTGAAGTGGGTTTTTATGCTGATCAGAATTACATAATCGCTACCGTTAGAGCGATTAGGACTATTTTGCCCGCAGGAAACTATTAAATTACTAACGGTGGAATCTGAAGAGAAACAGTTTGATTTGGTATTTGATAAGAGAGATTTAAGAATGGAAGAAGTTTTTACGGCGGGACATTCTTGACTACAAGGTATTATATCATCATCATCATAAAAGCTATTGTTTGATATGTTTAAATTAGTACTTTCAATATTATTTAATTGTTCATCCATTCGAGATCAAGAAGGTTCTTCTAAAGTTGAATCAAACGATCTTTTAACTGGTAGCTCTACATTACCATCTGTATGAGATGAAATTCCTAAATAATCTTTATATTTTGTCAAAACATCTAAATCTTGTGATGAAATATCACATTCACTATTTTCTCCCAAATTCAAATTATTTTCCAAAACAATATTATCAAATTCCAATAAATTTAATTCAAAATTATTTGTATCCAAAGCTTCTCCTAATTTTAAATCAAAATCATTATTTTCTAATGACACATTTTTGTCTGAAGTTTAATCTGGCAATATTTCGTTGGAATTATTATAATGTGTGCTACTCTGGTGATTTAATACATTTATAGAAACGTTATTTTGAACAATATCTTCTACCATTTCTTTAAAGCCTTTTGATTTTTGACTTAAAACTTCACTATTGTCACTTAAAATTGCCGGTGTGTAACTATTTGATAAAATGTTCACTTTTCTACTTTCACAATTATTTATATTGGGTTGGTTCTCAAGATTGGGGACACTGAATGAATTAGAACTCATTTCAAAGCTTACCGACCGAATAGAAGAACAGCTTAAGCGTAAATGATGCTTCAGTTGCTTTGTATGGTTGTGTTGAGAAAGCGACCCTCCCTCCTGACCTACAAATCTCAACCTACCCCTCCCCCTTCCCGCCAACCTTGACACGCCCCTTCGTATTTTTTTTCCTGACCTCCAAACCTGATATTTAAATCCTGATACTCCCTCCCCACCCAGATACATTTTCATGTCCTTCCACATGGGCGACCGTAACGCATGCCCATTATCTTCGCGTAGGTTGGGAAAGGTGAGTATGGTGTTATAAAATGATTACCATAATAAGTTTGTTATTCATTTTGTTATCATTTTTATAATTTTAATTTAATTCTACATTTCCACATAGTTTTTATTTTAATTTATTTTATTTAATAGTGTTTTATAGTTAGTTAAGTTATTATAAAAATTGAAAATCGTGATTTGTTCTGGGCGGTTTCTGTATCTGTAAGGCAGAGACGTAAGGATTGCTGCGGGCATTCCTGCGCAACAGCATCAGCACCAGCCACAACAACAACAACAACAACAACTTCAGCAGCCACAACAACCACAGCAGTCACAACAACAGCCCCAACTTCCCTAACCACCTCATCGTGAGCCTCTTAGGCCAAATATTAGGCGTCAATTAAGATTTGATGAGGTGGTTGTCCAGGAGAACAGAGTAACTACAACCGCTCCAGAAGCTGGAATTGATGAGGACTCCGATGAGAACTGAGATGCCGAAATAGTTCGGTGGCAGCCGCGGACTGTCCAAGAAAATGATATAACAACAATTGCCCCGGAACTATAGGTATCCCAGAAAGTTTAGTGACCTCCCAATCATTTAGTGACCTCCCAAAACATTTAGTGCCCCCAGCCAAAACATTTAGTGCCCCCAAAACATTTAGTGCCCCCCCCCCAAAACATTTAGTGCCAGTAAGGAAAATATTAGGATACTTTTTAATGACAATTGATTAGTGCCAATAGAGACGATATTAGGATTAATATTTAATTAAATTAGTGCATAAGTAAGTAAACAATATGGTAAATTTTAAGTTAATAAATTATTTTCGTCAAATTTTCTGCTTATTAAACAACGTTCTATAAGAAAACTCATTACTTAATTAGGATTATTATTTTATTAAACTAGTACATAAGCAAGCAAAGAAAATAAATATTTTTTCTTTAAAAACTATTTAAAACTCATAGATTAAATTTTTTGTCATCAATCAATATGATCAAATTTGTTTTATTTCTTTGAAATATTATACTAAATGTGCATATAGTAAATTGACATACTAGTATTATTTTATTAAATCAGTACATAAGCAAACACTAGCTATTTTTCGTTAATAAATTATTTATTATTTATTCGTTAATTTTGCATCAATCAATATGAGATAATCAAATCTTCTATTTATTTAAAGTATTAAACGATTTGTGTATATCGTAAGCAGTAATTAACATATTCACTAGTAGATAGTTTATTTTATAGTTAATGCAAAAAAGATTTAAATAGCTTTACCTAATAAGTTAATATAGAAATATAATCGTTCACATTTAATTTTGCAGTTAGTTGTCTCTAATGGATAAATAAAAAATATTTAAATTATTCTGTGAAATTTTATTGTTGTTTTTCAAATAACTATTATAACATTTTAAATAAGAGTTAAATGGGATTCAAAATTTGTAGTAATTTTTTTATAGTTAATACAATAAAGAAAAAATAGCTTTATCTAATACGGTAATATAGGAATATGAGTGTTCTTATATCTGAAGTATTGAACCAAATGTGCATATCGTAAGCAATAATTAACATATTCACTAGTAGGTAGTTACTTTTTATAGTTAATGCAAAAAAGATTTACATACCTTTATATAATAAGTTAATACAGAGATATAATCGTTCACATTAAATTTTACTGTAACATTAATAGTAGTTAAATGGAATGCAAAATTTGTAGTTATTTTTTTATAATTAATACAATAAAGATTACAATAGCTTTATCTAATACGGTACTCTAGGAATATGAGTGTTCTTCTATTTGAAGTATTAAATCCAATGTGCATATCGTAAGCAGTAATTAGCATATTCACTAGTAGGTAGTTACTTTTTATAGTTAATGCAAAAAAGATTTAAATAGCTTGATATAATATGTTAATATAGAAATACGTTCACATTCAATTTTGTAAGTTAGGTTGTCTTTAATGGACAAATAAAAAATATATTTAAATTATTCTGCGAAATTTTGTCGTTGTTTTTCAAATAACTACTATAACATTTTAAATAGTAGTTAAATGGAATCCAAAATTTTTAGTTAGTTACTTTTTATAGTTAATACAAAAAAGATTAAAATAGCTTTATCTAATACGGTACTATAGAAATATGAGTGTTTGCATCACTCTCAAAATCTCCAGTAGTAACATTACAATATACACAAGCGTTTAGTATGGTTATATGATATACTGATTTTGAACAAATTACACACTTCAAGTCATTGATTGAATATTCTATTTTTCTCTTATAATAAGTATTAATATGTTTATGAATAGTATTTTGAATAAAATGTTCATAAAGGCAAAAAAAAGTAACATAATATGTTCTTCTCTCTATCAGGAAATGTTTCTACAATTGCATAACTTTGAGTTATACTAAACACTGGGTCAACAAAGCCAAACTCATTGAAATTTTCCAGAAACACCACATTTCCATCTGCATATTCATCTTGATCCATTTCTAGTTTGTCGGGATTGGATGGTTCTGCTTGAGTTTCCATGAAATTATTTACATCATGGTCACCAATGAATTCGAATCTTCCAATGTTTATTGGACCCAAATCATCAAAATTTGTAATTTCCAAAACTCTCTCGAAGTTTTAATCTATCCACAATATCTTCCATTTTATATTGGTTCAATTTTAAGGCTCTTTAATTGTGAAGGTATTTTTTACTTCTAATAAAGATGTATTCAAATATGCACTCGAAACTTCTTCCTTGGTTTCTTCAAAAATTATTGCATTTAAGTATGTTCTACAAACTGCACAATTTCCCTTTCTGACTGTCCACTCTGCACATTGAAAGCAGCACTTATGATCGCAAGACTTAGGAACACACATTTCTGCTTTTTCCATTAAATTGAAGCAGATATAACACTTATTTTCTCTACATTGTTTTTCTACACACTGGTTTTCTATTGGATTTTTCTTTTCTACTTTATTTTTTTTCTCCACTTGCTTCTTGCAACCCCACTTTCTTTTTCTGGTATTAACCATAATATATCTACAAATTTTGAATTAAAGTGGAGAACCCTAAGCTGCTAGTTTTATAAAAATAATTTAAGTGGGGAATAAAAGCTGAAGGTTATATGCTAAATGTATCAAGGTTATGCAAAAAGCAACACCTTATTTCATGGCCTCCTCAGTAGGCGGAATGTTGACCGGTCGATAACCGAAGCATAATTCAACAAGGTTACAATATAGGGTGAAACAACGCTCAGGCTTATGTCTGTATCTTAATAGTAGAAAAGGAGAGGAAATATATTAAGATTCTACAGGGAGGCACAAACTTATTTCATGAGGAGAGAGACTCCTAGTAATTCAAAGAGAGTGAATTCTCACGGAGGAGTAAATTACCTCCTCCGTGAGGACTCACGCTCCTTAACACACTACTAGTATTATAGAAATATGAGTGTTTGCATCAATCTCAAAATCTCCAGTAGTAACATTACAATATACACAAGCGTTTGGTATGGTTATATGATATACTGATTTTGAACAAATTACACACTTCAAGTCATTGATTGAATATTCTATTTTTCTCTTATAATAAGTATTAATATGTTTATGAATAGAATTTTGAATAAAATGTTCGTGAAGGCAAAAACAAAAGTAACATAATATATGCTTCTCTCTATCAGGAAATGTTTCTGCAATTGCATAACTTTGAGTTATACTAAACAATGGGTCAACAAAGCCAAACTCATTGAAATTTTCCAGAAACACCACATTTCCATCTGCATATTCATCTTGATCCATTTCTAGTTTGTCGGGATTGGATGGTTCTGCTTGAGTTTCCATGAAATTATTTACATCATGGTCACCAATGAATTCGAATCTTCCAATGTTTATTGGACCCAAATCATCAAAATTTATAATTTCCAAAACTCTCTCGAAGTTTTTATCTATCCACAATATCTTCCATTTTATATTGGTTCAATTTTAAGGCTCTTTAATTGTGAAGGTATTTTTTACTTCTAATAAAGATGTATTCAAATATGCACTCGAAACTTCTTCCTTGGTTTCTTCAAAAATTATTGCATTTAAGTATGTTCTACAAACTGCGCAATTTCCCTTTCTGACTGTCCACTCTGCACATTGAAAGCAGCACTTATGATCGCAAGACTTAGGAACACAAATTTCTGCTTTTTCCATTAAATTGAAGCAGATATAACACTTATTTTCTATACATTGTTTTTCTACACACTGGTTTTCTATTGGATTTTTCTTTTCTACTTTATTTTTTTTCTCCACTTGCTTTTTGCAACCACACTTTCTTTTTCTGGTATTAACCATAATATATCTACAAATTTTGAATTAAAGTGGAGAACCCTAATCTGGTAGTTTTATAAAAAGAATTTAAGTGGGGAATAAAAGCTGAAGGTTATATGCTAAATGTATCAAGGTTATGCAAAAAGCAACACCTTATTTCATGGCCTCCTCAGTAGGCGGAGTGTTGACCGGTCGATAACCAAAGCATAATTCAACAAGGTCACATTATAGGGTGAAACAACGCTCAGGCTTATGTCTGTATCTTAATAGTAGAAAAGGAGAGGAAATATATTAAGATTCTACAGGTAGCACAAACTTATTTCATGAGGAGAGAGACTCCTTAGTAATTCAAAGAGAGTGAATCCTCACGGAGGAGTAAATTACCTCCTCCTTGAGGACTCACGCTCTTTAACACACTACTAGTATTAAAAATCAGTTAGATTATATTCATTATAAAGATGTAGTTGAAAATGATTTAAAATTGTTTTGCACTATGTATACTTTTCGATCGCGTTTACATAATATATTTACTGAATTAGTGAATAAATTAGCTTTAACTTCTTCAGACGACAAAATATAATAAAATTCCGGACAGCTTTGATACCCTTTCATGGGGGTCATCAAGATATTTCTTTTTATTAATGGTCAAATGAGCATTATAAAACAATTTGCCCTCCCTCCTAAACGGATTTTTTAAGGTTGTTGGACTATTTTTGAGAGAGGAAAAGCTTTATATTTCTTACAGTTAAGATAACTATCAAAGTTTGTGTTTAGAAAATTGTGATAAAGAAATTAACAATATTTCATATAGAAGTTATGGGAAAATACTTTCAACATTTAATAAATGGAGGGGAGAATTAGGGCCCGAAATTTTAGCTCGTGCAGGTTTTTATTATTTGTTAATTGTGATATTTGCAAATGTTTTTACTGTAGTGCTGAAATTTTTGAGTGGACGATTGATGATTGTCCTGTTGAAGAACATCATAGACACACATAGTCACACAACAAGTGTGACTTAGGTGAATGTTTGTGCTTTTGTAAGATGAAGAAATGTGAAGAACAAGATGTAGTTATGAAAAAATTTAATAAAAACATTTTCATTTTTTCGTTTATAATTTTGACTGCAAATGTTATCATTGTAATTGTTACCTTTTTAATTACATTAGCTCCTTATTTTGCTATTTATAATTTGAATTATTGTAAATGTCATCATTCAGTCCATCTTACTGTAATAGAATTGTCTCTTCTTGTTTATTAGAATATACAGTTAAAATTTTAAGGTATTTTAATCATGTCTCTAACCCCATATATTTTGTTACATTACATTACAAGGAATACTTTATATGTGCATATTCCACATAAAGTGACACATAGTTTAGTTTGTTTCGAAAACACATCCGATTATGAATTACTGCAATCATGTCATCATATGAGAATTGAAAAAAATAATAATAGTAGCCAAACTTTTTCCTTTAAAATGCAGCAGATGAACATCAATAGCAATTTCTTCAAAATGTTATATTATTATGTAAATAATACCATTTATGATACAAATTGGACCATCAAACGTAATAATGATGAATGTTCCGAAATGATACATAGAGAAAACCCTATAAAATCAACGAGTCTTACATGTTTAAATAGCACCCTTATCAACGAGCAAGAAAATTCCAAGTGTAATATATCTTATAATTTTAATGTAGTATTAACAGTAGGTTTATTTTCTCTGATAACAGTGTTAGGAATTATGTATTATAAATTTAAGAATAATAAGAATATAATTAAAACGAACAACCTTAAAATTTCTGATAAAAGAGTGAGGATAATCGAAACAGTTCAGTTTACCAGATCACACTAAATAATCATCTTGTATACTAATTTCGTTAAAGTAAATGAGAATAACACCAATCCTAATAATGTGTTTTATAAAGACGATTCAAGTATAAAAATTAGTAAAAAACTTTATAAATTCAATGATTGCCTCACCTTAAAAATTAAAAAATTTTATAAAAATTATGTGTATCTTTCATGCAGTTCTGTTGACACCTTATGGTCACTCATTGAGATTGTGGATTGCGAATTCAAATAATTACGAAACAAGAATTTGAGAAGTATTTCAACCTGTTTCAAACCAGCCATTGCACACAATCAAGAAACGTTCTATCCGACATATATGAAGTGCTAAATCCAAATCATAATATCAGTAGTGAAAATGAATGTGTGATGCTAGAAATGCTCTTGTTGTATCCGGAACAATTTAAAAACTAAATTTAAAAAATAAGCTTACAATGAAGAAATCAGTCAATATTTGTGAAGATAGAAATAAACTATAATTGATGGTGGGGTGGCTCTTTGCCTACAGGTTAGCGCGAAAATCTGAATATCATAAATTCTATGCAGACTTCGATTTGATAGAAGAATTGTGCAGCGTCAAAATATTTTGGACATATTTCTGAGTAGGGAACATAGGAACAAGATTTTTAAACGAAAAGATTTAATGTATAAATTTAAATTGATTTTTAATAAAATATTTCAATACTAATATTTCTTTATTTAATAAAAAAATATAAAAGTTTTAATTAAAATACGTTTACGGTACAACCATTAAATTATAATACATCTCTTTTAAAATTCCACGAATTGTGTGATTTATCGAGTCCAAGCCATTTAACATATAATTTATTTCCCGTTGGTCTTAATACTTTTTCTACCAAATACACATCCGGATGTTCAACTTTCTGCAACTCTTCCTTATAAAACCCTCCAGAAATTTCTTGGTTGTTTTCATCTTGAAACAAATATGTTGTAGAATTTGTAACTTTAACTTTTTTCATGCGAAATATTTCATTTGACTAATTCGGTGTGTAACTCTTGGAAAATGCTTCTCGCTGCTTGCCTATCCGCACATAATTACCCACACTAAATTTTGGAACCTTTGGATCAATTGTTTTTACGTGAGTAAAAAATAATCTTAAAATGTCTTTTACATTATTTTTGTTAATTTCACTTGGCGTTTTATCGATTCTCGAATGTTTTGTGTTATTATATTTCTGAAATATTTTATCTAAAATATCAATCCATTTGTACTTTCCACGCAAGCTAAATTTTTCCCACATTAAATTTTTAATATTTCTGTTCACTTTTTCCACCAAACTGGCTTTTAAATTAGAATAAATTTTATAATGAATTATGTTAAAATCAACCATTAACTTTTGAAAATCTTTGTTGAAGAATTATTTTCTCATATCAGTTTGAAGGTTTTTTGGGACAATTTCAACGCCTTCCAAAGTTTTCATCATAGCCTGAGTAACTTCTTTTAATGATTTTCTTAATTGTTTCTATCCAAACATATTTTGAGACTACATTTATTGCTACCAACATGTAACGATACGCCGTATTTAATTTCCAATAAGGTATCATTTCACTAAATCAGATTGCCATAAATCATTTAAACCTTTCACTATAACCGACCGACGTTTGTAATATTTTCTGCTTGGCATATGTAGTTCATTAACATCTCCTTTAAAGTTATCTGTCATAGTTTTAAGTTAAGAATATTTATTGTTCTATTGAAATTGGACATTTTATTACAAGTTCGCCATAAAGCATAGGCAAATATTTTATCGATTTTTTAGCGTTGTGAAAACTGATTACAACACCTGATGTAATTTTGGTTTTGGTTCAATATCTTATAGCTTTTCCGTTTATATGAAGAGCAACATCTTCTTTTGGACATTCAACTTTCACTATATACCCCTCTTTGAATGGGAAAACATACGTAGCTCTACCATCTTGAAGTAATTCATACTCACTTTTAACGGAATCCCATTTTCCGATAAAGGGTAACAATGTTATAGTACAATTTTACATTATTAATATCCACAATATTTGAGATCTCAGAAGATGAAAAAGTAGAAGAACTATTTCTATATTATAATGGTTTATTTTGTTCTTTGAAAAGTATGTGTGATCCGAATTTATCACTCGACATTTTAACTTCGTGTTCTATAACATAATAATTGTTTCTTTGCAATTAATTGCTGTTTATACCAGTATTTTTGCTTTTCGAAGTTCTTCCAATATTGATATAACATCATTTTGAAGGCCCGTATAACCTGCCATTTGCGAAGAAGTGAGTAACTTTAATCTTCCCACTAGTTTGTTCACATCATCATAATAGACATAATCAACTTTTTTATTTGATATATTTAACAACGTTCCTCCCTTTGTAGATCTCGTTTTTGTTGTTCTCTGAAGTGATTGAGGTGGTTTTAATCTGCTTAGACTCGATACGCTTGAGAAGATGGATGTAGTGGATATCCTCGGTTGTTTAAGTATTTTCTTTTCAATTAATTATGGTTTAATTATTGTTAGATATTTCGGATCGGTGGTTCCCTGTATCTGTTCATTATCATGGTTTTTCTTCTATAAGCGTTTGTTCTTTTTAAAATATCCATATAATTTTCAAGATCGTAAATGTATAACCCTTTGGATCTTTGAAAGAAAATGAGCTCATACAATCCGGGAGTTCCTTTATAGGTTAAATTTTTAGCTTTAAAATTTCCTTTTCAAAATCAATTAAACTATCTCCAATTTTTCATTTTTCGGCTACAGGGTCATGAGTCAGACCGTGAGTGTTATCCACATCTCGTCTACTCTTAATTGCCAAATCAATAAATGTTCTTACAAGCGGATGAAATGCCTCAAGATATTCCTTATAAGCGGGAGTTCTAGTTAATTCAACTAGCGTCTCGTCGCTGTGGAGAGCCTGATCCCGAACTCCGCTTGTCAATGTTTACATTTTTATTTTTACATTTTCACTTCATACAATGTCCTCCGCTCGCTGCGGGGCTCAACAAACAGAACCTAATCGAAACTAACCCTAGCTTGGTTTAGCTAACCCAAGGCACGCCAAAAAACTAACTAATCCAATTAAAAAAAACTTGCAAAGGCCGGGCGTCGAACCACTTACTTTGCGTTCCAGGAACACGAGCTTCACCACCTGAGTCAAACTCTCACATTCCTGCTTTTCTCGAAAAGTTATATGCAAACACGTGAAGTGACAAAATGTGTAAGCAGATCAGGCTACCCACAGCGGCGAGACGCTAGTGATGATTCAAGGATAACTTATTCGTTAGCTTGTTCGATTATAGTCGACTCGTTTGGACTAGAAGTACGTTCTCTTGCTTGAGATCTCATTGTGGAACCCAATCTGCGACTAGAGTTGGGTAAAAAACATCATCATCATTATCGCCACTATCATTATTCTCCTGAAATATTTCTTCATCTTGCAAAAATGATGGTATATCAGTGGGGAGATATTTTCTATAT
The DNA here is from genome assembly GCA_016904865.1 of Pissodes strobi. Lineage (NCBI taxonomy): Eukaryota > Metazoa > Arthropoda > Insecta > Coleoptera > Curculionidae > Pissodes > Pissodes strobi. The sequence continues at coordinate 31,430 of JAEQML010047423.1, read as the reverse complement.
ATTTGTATGTCTTTTTGTTGGTTGTTGTTACTTGATAGGTAAAAACTAAGAATGTTGAAGTGTTAAAAATAGCGGAGGTGAAGATACTTCCCGTTTTATTTTATTTTATTTTTTCTTGGCGAATATTTGATTCTACTATATCTGACTTTAGGGCTTGATATTTTCGCTTTACGGCTTTAAACTCATAAAGTTAGTTCTTTTGCAATTTCTCTCGTTCATGTTTATAGATATAGTTTAGATCATGAACTAATGTTAACTTAATTGAAATGATGGTTATACATATTTTTTCTAAAATTTAATAAAGGTATCAAATCCCTTTCGATATCGATCAGATTTCATGCTGCAATCTTTATCAATAACTACAAAATCACAATTTGACTGCGAACAAATACTACATAAGCCTTTAAATTGTTGATAACACATATCGGTATTTACATGATCATTATAAACATGTTTTAAATTTGTACCATCCTGTTTAAATAATATTAACAAATTGGTATTATCTCTAATTAATTGTTTAGGAACAAATTAATATGTTTGCCTTAAATAAAAAGATACAGTATTTTTAGGTCTACCGAAACAGAAGTAATCTCTCATAATATTCTTATCACAACAAACAATGTCATCAAATATGATTATATAATTAGGTTTAATTTGATTCGGTGGTATTATATTTTCTCCACGAGATGATGATTCCAAGTAGCCTGAAGGGCTGTGGTAGGCCCACTTTTTCACAATCGGCACAGAGGAATGTATTTACTATTTACTTGCCGATATTGTGATTTTCTTGAGGTTATAGTGCAAAAATTAAATAATAACAGCATATGTCGCGTTCGTCAGCCGTATATTGTTAATAACTGTTAGACTAAACAATTAAAATTCTCTCAGAGAACTGTGCAAAATATTAATTTAAATACATTAGTATAAATCGCCCGACAATTCTAAAAAAGCGACCGAAAGATGTCAAAAATAATAATAATTGTTCGTTTCGCCGTTACCCAGGAAACAATTGCAGCGTCCTGGATATTCAGAACTGTAGCCTACTAAATTAATTTAAAATAGACTTTATGGCGGCATTTCTTTTCAGGGAAAGTATTATGATTATGTGTATACAGTTTGCTTTTCATCGAACATAACCGCCACCCTTGAAATGACTGAGTCTGTAGAAGGAATTTCAATAATTAATAGTCACTAAACGCACGGGAGGAAGCAAAGGTCACTTAATCACGGGTTTAGGAATCTACTTCGGAGCCTATCGGAAGCGGACATACTTTCGCGATACTTCGTTTGATTAAGCCTCCTTTAGTTTTTACACTCACTACCCGCACTACGTTGTCCAGCCCAGGATGTACAGCAGTGATTCTTCCCATTCTCCAGGATTGAGAAGGTAAACCATCTTCTTTCAGTAGCACTAGGATACCAAGAAGTTCACCGGAATTAACCTGCGACTTCCATTTAAGTCGTTGGTGCAATGTATGCAAATAATCCGAAGACCAGCGAGCACAAAAGTGTTGCGTCATCTTCTGGATATGAGCGTAACGACCAAGACGATTGACAGGAATCTGGGTTACATCGGTTTCTGGAACGGCATTCAGGGGACGGCCAATAAGGAAATGCTCCGGCGTTAGAGTATCAAAATCATTGGGGTTATCTGATAATTGCACCAATGGCCGAGAATTTAAACCGCTTCGATTTGTGTAACAAGGGTATAATACTCCTCATAAGTCAAAGGAGTGTTATTAATAACGCGTTTCAGGTGTTGTTTACATGATTTAACCGCTGCCTCCCATATGCCTCCAAAATGGGGTGACCGTGAGGGAATAAAGAGCCATTGCATTTTAGTATTTTATAAAAAGCCCTGAAACTTGCTATCATTCAATACGTCATAAATTGCCTTAAACTCATTATTGGCGCCTATAAAATTTGTTCCATTGTCGGAAACTAAGGTTTGGCAAAAACCACGACGAGCAGTAAACCGCTTAAAGGCAGCTATGAACGATTGAGTTGTGAGTTTTGTAACCAGTTCTATATGCACTTCTTTCGTGCAAAAACAAACAAAAAAGCATAAGTAACCCTTAATGTATTTTTTATTTCGAAATTTGGAATCCTTAAGTAGAAATGGACCAGCGTAATCTACACCTGTGGTAGAAAAGGGAAATGAAGGTGTCACTCTTTGATTAGGTAAATCACCCATCTGAGCCTGAAGTGGCCTTGGATTGGCCTTAAAGCATGGCATGCACTTACGTATAATACCTTTTACCAAAGTTTTCCCATTTAAAGGCCAAAATCTCTGGCGCACAAAAGACAGGGTCACATGAGCACCAGGATGGACATTCCTTATATGTTCATAATTGATTATTAACTTAGTGAATGCAGCGTTATGAGGCAATAGTATGGGATGTTTGTAGTTGAATTTAAGTTTGGCATGTCTTAGTCTACCTCCTACTCGTAAAATTCCGTCTTCATCTAGGAAAGGATTTAAGGTGCTTAAACGACTAGAAGGCCGAACAATTTGATTCTTCTGAATTTGCTGAATATCTTCCAAAAAATGTTTCCTTTGAATCAATTTGACAACAGCGCACAGAGTCTGATTAAATTCGGCTGGTTGAATACGACCGGTTTTTCTTAAAGCTTTGGGTATTTTGCAATTTTTAGTAAAACGGTAACAGTATGATATAACATTTATAAGTTTTGTGAAGCTTGAACATTTGGCTATAATCTTATTTAAAACCTGAGATGATATATTTGAAATTAAGCATAATTGCTTTGGATTAAATTCGGGAATTTCCGTGTGATTATCGTTATTCACTTTACGTGCAAAACTACTAATATGGTTGCCAGTAAGCCAGGTACGACTAGGTTTTGACAGGAAAATAGGACCATGCCACCAGAGTTCACTATTTTTTAAGCCTCTGGAAATCAGATCCGCAGGGTTCTGAGATGATGGAATATGATACCATTTATCAGTGTACGATAATTGCTCAGCTACTCGATTGCAAACAAATGTTTTTAAATTACGCGGCTCTAAGCATAACCATGAGAGTACAGTCGAGGAATCTGTCCAATAAAATAAATCAGTAACATTGATATCTAACGTTTCTAAAATTTTCTTCATGAGTTTAGCCAGTAAAAGTGTGCCGCAAAGTTCTAACCGAGGTAGTGAAACTGCTTTTAAAGGCGCAACACGAGATTTGGCGCAAAGAATTTTACTAGCTGTCTTGTCATTGTTGTTTTTCGAGCAAACGTATATACATGCACCATAGGCAGATACAGAAGCGTCAAAAAAACCATGGATTTGAATTTTGTTGGAGTTTCTAAGAATAACTTGTCGAGAAATTTTTATGGTGCTTGCAGAACAAAGTTGCATACTAAAATCTGTCCATTTCTGGCAGACTTCCTTTGGTACGGGTTCATCCCAAGATATTTTCAATAGCCATAATTTTTGAAGGATACATTTGGCTTGGATTATCATAGGACCCAACAATCCCAGAGGATCAAATATTTGGGAAATATCCGACAACATTGATCGTTTAGTAATTATACTAGGATTAGGGTTTATGTTTGAGTTATAAACTAATTCATCAGACTGTGGTTTCCATAATATGCCCAATGTTTTAGAACTTTGGGCATCGTTAATGGAAAACTCAATAGAATTTTCCCCATCTAAATTAGTAAGTAAAAATGGATCATTTGCGGCAAATTTTCGCAAGTCAAAGCCATACTCTTTAAATATCTTGATAAGGTTATTTCGAATATTCAAAAGGCTTTCTAATGAATGGCTTCCCGAAATCACGTCGTCCACGTAAATATCATTGGCTATAATATGGCTTTCTGTAGGATATTCAAACTGTTTGTCTAACGAGATTTGTTTGAGACAACGTGTGGCCAAAAAAGATGCACTGGCTGTACCATACGTTATGGTATTTAATTTAAAATGACAAAGTTCAGAATCGGGGCTATCACGCCAGACAATTCTTTGCAGATTACGTTGGTTGGGATCTATCAACACCTGACGATACATCTTTGCAATATCTCCTGTCAACACGTAATCATGCTGACGAAATCGAATGAGGATGGAGACCAAATCACTTTGAACGTTTGGGCCAATCTTTAAAGAATCGTTAAGATATATACCAGATGAAGATTTGGCGGAGGCGTCAAAGACGACTGTCAATTTAGTGGTAAGACTGTCATGTTTTTCCACTGCATGATGCGGCATATAATAGATAGGAGAATCAACAAGTTTGTTAGGGTCAATTTTTGTCATATGGCCTAAATTAATATATTCTTGCATAAAAGAAGAATAAGCAATTTTAAAAACTGGATTTTTTGTGAATTTGCGTTCAATAGACAAAAATCTTTTTACGGCAGTTTCTCGGTAGTCACCAAGGTTGTCAATACTGGACTTAGTGGGTAAACTGACCTGAAATCTACCTGAGCTATCTCGAGTATATGTTTTTGTGAAATTAATTTCACATTCAAGTTCTTCTGTAGAAAATTTTGTGGACAAGTCAGGGGTTTCTTCAATTTTCCAAAACCTTTCGAGGCTGTCATATAAATCATGATTGTTTGTATTTAAGCAACAATTTGTTTGAAGAGGTTTAGAACAAGATAGGGGACCAGAAATTAACCAACCTAATTTACTGGCTTGTAAGGTAGGTTTATTCCTTCCTAAGTTTATCTGCTCAGATTTTAATAAATCATAAAAGAGACTAGCACCTATTAATATGTCTATTTCTGAAGGCTCGAAAAAGGTGGGATCAGCAAGAAGAATATCGTTAGGTATGACAATTTCAAAGGTACTTAAAGGTTGATGTGGCAATATTTCAGTTATTTTGTCAATTACTAAAGCTGACAACTGGAAATCATGCATATTATTGTTAGAAGTTATCGAAAGATTAAGACGCTTATTGATATAGGTTGTTCCTTGATTAATTCCGCAGACAGGAATATTTATTTTATCAAAGGTGAGATTTAATTTTTCAAATAAAGTTTTAGATATAAAGTTGGACTATGATCCACTGTCCAATAAAGCCATGCACATGATAGGGTTTTGGTGTTTGTCGTATACCTTGACTAAGGCTGTAGATAACAAAATATAAGTATTAGAGGTTAGATTGGCACACGAAAAGGTATAATTAGGCTTAGATGCTGCATCATTTGAAATATTATTAGATGTTCTAAATGATTGGTTAATAAATTGATTTGATAACGATTGAGGTATGCTATGTGATCTTGGCGCGGGCACCGGAGTACTGATCTGGCTGTCATTAGCGTACTCATTGGTTTGAGTATGTAGGTTGGTTTGCCGAGGAATGGTACCATGGGTTGCATTAGTATTATTAACTATAGGTTTAGGATCATTATTCGTCAAAGTCTGTAGATTATACGATATAGGATTTTTAAATTGAATATCATTTGTGTTAGATTGTTGATGCAACAAAGAATGATGATTGTGATGACAAGTTTTACAAGTATATTTAGACCTGCACTTTGAATTTATATGGCCAGGGCGCAAACAATTTGTACATAGGTTTAACAGTTTTGCTTCGTTGTATCGAGATTGTGTGGGTAAATCAATAAAATGTTTGCACATATAGACAAAATGCTTTTCTTTGCAAAATGGACAAGGGCTGTTATTATTGTTAACAAATGTAGCATGAGAATATATTTTTTGTGCAAGCGAGTGTCTATTAACATAATCGGACCTGCTACTATAGGTTTTGAAATCAATTGATTCAAGCAAATGACAACGCTCTGTTAAAAAATTCACAAAATTTTGTATGGAGGGACTTTGATAATTTTTGGAGAATATTTCCCATTCTTTATGTGTTAATTGATTAAACTTAGATGAAAGTAAATAAATTAGTAAAGTACCCCAATTAGAAACCTTTTCTCCTAAATTCTCCAGTGAACGAAAATGCTTTTGAAAATTGTCTAAAAAGTTACGTAAATTTTGGTGAGTTTCTTCTTTTATTATTGGCAAATTAAATATTGCTTTAATGTGCGAATGAATTATGGCCTTTTTATTTTGATATCGTTCAATTAAAAGATTCCAGGCAATAAGATAATTATCATCGGTGGCGGGTAAAGAACTAATTATTTGAGCGGCATCTCCCTTAAGAGCAGATTGAAGGTAGTAAAATTTTTGAAGATTAGAAAATGATTGATTTTTATCAATTAGAGATTTAAACGTATCATAAAACTGTGTCCATGCGTCATAAGTACCTGAAAATTCGGGAATTGAAATAGTAGGGAGTTTTGTAGCAAAAATATTTGCAACACTCTGTTCAGTGGTAACGTTTTGAATATCAGAGGATTGAGCATTTAATTTTATACGTGGTTTAGAGGCTTGTAATGCCAATCGGGCCATTGAGATAAATATTTTTCTTCAAAATCAGCGCGATCTTCCTCTTGATTGTCGGCTTCAGGTAGTTTATGTACCAAGCAAATGTCTTCAATCGCGGTTTGTTTACGATCAAATTCATTCAATGTTGATTCAAAAGCATTTAAACGAGTTTCGATTTGAGCAACATTTTCTGGAAGACACAAGGCTTGAGGTGTAAACGAAGTCCAAAAATTTTGGAATCGCGTAATTGACGCCTTGATATGTCCACGACGCGAAATAAGAAATTTCAATTCTATTTTTGCTTTATTTAAAAGCTCTTCTGGGGTTAATTCTTGAGGAATTTTGCTATTTTACCAATTTCACTACAATAAGATATTCGACTAAATAATACACAGGCTCTTAATTAATGAAATGCAAAAAAAAACTATTATAATATTATACCCCAGACGCAAAATGAATATACACTTATTTCAAGGGTTTTTAGGCACCAAAATACAAGTTTTAGCGGTTATCTTTAAAAACAACGACCTACGAATTTTAGATTCAATACTGAGATTAAATGAGGATTAGGTTATGCATAAAAAATAAACCAAATAGTAAAATAGAGATGTGCGGTTCATATGAGATTCAGCGAGACAGAAGTAAACAATCACCCAACTCAAACTAAGGGCTACTTAAGTATCTTATAAATAAAAAACAACGTGAGAACAATAAAGACTTATGAGAACCCTTAAACCAAGTCAAAGCAAACTTCCACGGTTTTGTGTATAGGCTCGAAGCTCATTCGCTCGTCAAATTATAATATAGGTTTGGTTTAATAGTTCTGCTGATGGTTTGTTATAGGTTCAACTGGAATGGACTGACCTTGACATTGACTATCTTCTGGTTTACCATACACCAATCGGGCTTGTACCATGTATCCAGCGTCGAAGGACCATTATGAAGGGCTGAGGTAGGCCCACTTTTTCACAATCGGCACAGAGGAATGTATTTACTATTTACTTGCCGATATTGTGACTTTCTTGAGGTTATAGTTCAAAAATTAAATAATAACAGCATATGTCGCGTTCGTCAGCCGTATATTGTTAATAACTGTTAGACTAAACAATTAAAATTCTCTCAGAGAACTGTGCAAAATATTAATTTAAATACATTAGTATAAATCGCCCGACAATTCTAAAAAAGCGACCGAAAGATGTCAAAAATAATAATAATTGTTCGTTTCGCCGTTACCCAGGAAACAATTGCAGCGTCCTGGATACTCAGAACTGTAGCCTACTAAATTAATTTAAAATAGACTTTATGGCGGCATTTCTTTTCAGGGAAAGTATTATGATTATGTGTATACAGTTTGCTTTTCATCGAACATAGCCTATTTCTTTAATTGAGCTTAATAGATTTCTTAAAAACTCGTACTTTGAATGATATAATGATTTTGAGTAAATATACACATTTCCAAATCTTAACCAATTTTCGAAAGTTAATAGAGCAATCATTACTTTAGTTTTCCCACATCCAGATGGCCCTGCACTTATTGCTCTTTTACATGAACCTCCAAACAAGACACCATGCTTCCTAAAATTTATTATATCTAGATCATGATTTTTACCAGTAAAGAAAACTGTTGCTTTTCAATCTGCATTAGATCAGTGTTGAGCAAGCTCTAACCGTTAAATGGAGAAAGTATCTGTATATTGCTTATTATAAATTTCCCCACTTGTAGACTCCCAACATCAATCACTTATTAGCGGAAAGAGCTTTTCAAAGATTTAAACCGAGTTACGCTTCTTTAGGCGAACGATTGGCTGCACTAGGAATACCGAGCATTATGAAAACTAAGTCTAAGTTAGGTATGGATATTCAAAAGAGAGGAAAAAAACGCCAAGGAATAAAATTGAAAAAACGAAAAAGAACTACCAAGAAGATTTCATTTCATTCCGCTGTACGAAGGGCGAAAAGGGGGATATTGGGAAGGAAATACAAAAATTTACGAATTGCGGCTGAAGATGCTCTAGCATCTATTAGAAGAGGAAGCATTAAGATAAAAAACCTACTAGAAGAATTATCCCAATTCCAAAATTCGGTCGTTTGTTACGGCCAATTCCATTATTTGCAGGACTGTCGGCATTAGGAGCACTAAGTGGGGGAGCTGCAGGAATTTATTCGTCACTAAATACGGTTACAAGTGCAAAAAATAAACCTGAAGAACAGAAAAGACATAATAAAGCTACGGAGCAAATGCCAATAGGTAAAGGTCTTTTTTGCCACCTTATAAGCAAGGTTGTGTATTATATTTGAAATCCTATGCAAAAAACTGTTAAATATGCTACCTCGCAAACCGCTTTCAAATTTTGAGTTAAAATATATGTGAGATGTCTGAAAATCCCTAATTTTCGAGGAATATTTATGCGTCATAAACTACCAAAAGTTATAAATAATGTTGAATGTGCTATTATTAATTTAGATGATCAATATGATCTAGGAACTCATTTGACAGCTTATGTAAGGCATATTATTTATTTTGATAGTTTTGAAGGTTTAAGACCACCTGCAGAAATAATATCATATTTCTTTAGCGATGGTAGTAAAAATATAATCTTTTATAATCATGATTCCTATCAACATATTATATTTCATCAATTTGTGGGGAACTTTGTCTACAATTTCTTTATATAAACATGTAATTATGAACTTTCCTATATTTTAAAGACGTTGTGGAAACTGACATGTCACTTTTAGCTCAAAGTAGTGAACTTTTTGCATCAATTAATACACCAATTTACTTAGATGAAGACTCAGATTATGTTATAGGACTAACAAATTTTAAAACTTATAATTCCATTCCCAACATTTATGAAACTAATAACAAACTTTATTATGGGAATGCAAACGATAACGTTAAAATATCTGCTGGTAGTTATGAAATAGGCGATAGTAATAAATTTCTATATATTTTTTTTTATAAAAATGGAATATCTTATAACACAATCTGAAACTGAATCTACTGTAGATATTACATGTAAAGATGGAACTATTGGAAACATTTTAGGATTTGAAAACCAAACTATTAAAGGTGATGAAAAAAGTAAATTATCAGACAATCCAGCTGGAATTATAAAAGTTAATTTCTTATGCATAGATTGCAGTATTGCTGAAGGTTCCTATCTGAACGGAAGGCCTCTCCATAATACATCAATTTTTCCCTAATGTTTCGCCAGAATTTAAAATAATTGAAAGTCCTCAAAATATTATTTATTTTCCAGTAATAGTGAAAGCAATAGACAAAATTACAGTTAAAATATTAGACCAGAATTTCGATTTTGTTGATTTTCAAAAATAAACTATTTCACTCAGGTTACATGTAAAAAAACTAAATTCCTATTGGTTATTTTTTATAATAAAAACAATATTCAATCAATCTCCGATACTCAAAAAATTCAAAAACACTAATAAGGCTAAACATAATAAAGTTAATTTTAGTAGTCGAGTCAACGCTAATTGACTAACAAGTACAAACAAACAGTTTCTTAGATCACTCGGATTTAAACTTTTAAAATGAGTATCCTTAATGTTAGTGAAAAACTTTATATTGACAATTCTATTACTCAGTCAGAGTTGCATTCTTATGAGTCATATTTGCCAACAAAATTAAATAAAATTATGAAATACTCATTCCCGTTCATGAAATTGAAAAGTCTCTTCCCTGTGAAAGCTTTCTTTACATAGAGGAAAAATTATCTAAAGCAGATGGAACAGTTTCTAAAACACTATCTCTTGTAAACAATGAGATAGCATTTCTCTTTAGAGAAATGATATATCGTTGAATGGGGTTATTATAGATTCTATAAGGGATGTTGGATTAATATCCACTCTAAACGTTACCTCTTATATGATACAAATGATAGTAAATAAATTAGTTGATGAAAAACCTGTTTTATTTAACGTTTGCATCCATGCCAAGAAGTTATCAAACCTTTTCGCTTATGCAACCCATGATACATGGGTATTCGCTTAGTCCATCGTTCTGTTCAGAGAGGGCGCCATAGTATGAAGGTTGCTGAAGCCTTATTTACTACTGGCTTAATAACAGGGTTTCTCTGGGTAGTTCGATGTTCACCTACGCCATGCTGATGATAACCAACAAGTTCGAAAGCGCTCCATGGCTGGTGAACGTCTAACTGCACAGAGGTTTCCATCCTTTGATGCAGAACGAATGTATTAATGAGCTTACAATATGTTCAAGAAATTAGACATTTTCAGTAGAAATTTAGAAGAACTGAAAAAACCTATTGAATCATATTCCAATAAAAACTTTGTGTTTAAAAAATTTGCCAGATTAAGAATATGAGATTAGTTTTGGATATTCAAAGATGAAAATATTAAGTTTTTACCTAAAGAATTGGCTGCCTATGATGGAGAAAAAATTAGTCATTATGGTTTCAAGCAGGCTGTCTGGTTAATGAAAAATCACGACTACCTTAATTGGAATATCGGTTATACCCCACTACACCACTTATCAATAATTGACTGAAGAAGCGCAATTTGCTTATGTTAAAGGAAACGAAAAAGCAGATTACCTTAGGAAAATATTCCAGCAAACCAGTAATTGAATTAGACGAACAACCTAGAATTGCTTCAGCACCTTAATGTTTTTATCATTCAAAGTCATCATCTATGTGTGCGCTTTCAAATGTGTTTTATATTTATAATAATTTTTTTTATGAATGAATAAAAAAAAGGAATTTAACTTTGTTTTATTAAATACATTTCATTTCCTTCATTTAAATTTCCTAACACACACATACATTCTTATAATATAATTTTAATATATTAAGTTCCAATACAAACTTTAGTATGTCTGTTTTTTAAGAACTGCTACACACTTGTACACCCTTTTTACAATACTCAGCATGTTGCATATAGTTCTCATACCACAGTATATCTTGAGCTTCAGCTTCATTTTCCGCAAGTACATAAAACCGTGAATAGGCTTCCCACATAAAAAAGTTTTCATACAGTTCTAATGCAAAGTTCTCCATTTTTAACACAAACACTTCAAATTTAAGTTCTCCCAATTCTTCTGCTAATTTTATTACATCTGATATGGTTGGATCTTCTATATATTTCTTCAAACTAACCACGTAAACAAAAAATACCAATTGTTTCAGTTCGACTACAAACTGCAATATATTGAACTATTCCAAATATTGAGCACAAGCGGACGCATCTAAGTGTCAATGTTCCTTATAAACAGGAAAATCCCTCTTATTATCATATTGATGTTATGAGGATGATATAAACTACTTCATCACCTTCATCACTATTATCACCATATAGAATAGTTTCAAAAATATCTATAATTGATTTAGTTTCTTTCACAATGGCTATTTTTGATTGATATATTTTATATTAATATAATCACAATAACTTCTACACAATGGCCAAACATCCTTCCTTTTTAACCATTCTATTAAGCAATCTAAACAAAATTTGTGTTTACAATACATTGGTGTGCCAAAGGTTTACTTTTTCCAAACGATTGAAACAAATTGGACATTCTTCTTTCAAGTGTCCTTCACTTTTTTTGAGCTAACTCTTTCCAAACTAACTGTTTCTGAATTGATTCTCTTCAGTACTCGATTTTTAAATTTAAGTTCTTCCATAGAAAACTGAACTGTGAAATGAAGAAATACATACTACTGCTGGTTTTGTTAGGTTTTGGTAAGTTTATTCAAGGGGGAAGGGGAAAAGTTAGGGTATATGTAGACAAGGATGGGAAATATATTAATTTCATGAAGAGAGAGAGCCCTCACGGGGGATGAGGTAATTACCTCCTCCGTGAGGACTCACTCTTATTAACACACTATTCACAATTAAGTGAATATATACATTTTCTTTGAATTGTGTCTATTGCAGCTATATTTAGGCCTGTTTCACAGATACACGGTGGCCGTCCAAACGGCGCCGTTTCCACGGCTAAGGGACGCATGAGATAATGAGTGCTTTCACATGCACCGGAGCCGTGTGTGCGGCAAATTTTTACCGCGATGTTGCCGTGGCTTCCCACTGAATTGGACGGTCACCGTTACCGTTTGAACGGCTCGAACTGTTCAGTCGAGTACTGAATTATATGGAAGCTTTCACACTTGCCGTATTTACGACAGGTTTATTTACTTTTCTCGCGTATTTACATTTTACATTGGCATTGTATTGTGTTAATAGCGTTAAAAATGGAAAACGCAGATATAGTTTGTTATCGATCATCTTTTATCGTTAGACAAAAGAAGCTGCTCAAAAAGGACATAAAATGCTCCAAACTGTTTCCTTTCCATATTTATAGGATGTACCCACACAATTCTATTTCCTTTTTCCCTTTTCATGCGTCTATATAAGATCATCATTGCTATAGCACGTGTACGATCCATACTCATTAGAAAAGAAACCGGTAATGTGTGAAAAGTCAACATAATGGAACGGCACCGTTCAAGCGGTGCCGTTTGCGCGGTGGCCGTGTATGTGTGAAACAGGCCTTATTTTTGTAGCTAACGTGAAAAAAAGCGATTTCCATTACACGGCAATACAACATGCATGCGAAAAAAGTATATATACGCAATTTTCAATGTAAATTGCATAACGGAAATTACTTTTAGGTCACTTTTCTTGTTATATTAAAAACATAAATTTTCCTGATATCTCAAGAAAATGGTCTACTTTTGCATGGCTGTAAGAACAAATGGTTTTTTATAATAGTACCATAGAACGCTAAAGTTTTTGAAAGGAACCCTTTGTATTAAATCCATGCAAACACAATACATGATCATTGGATCATATCAAAATACTGATGTAAAATGTATACAACAATATATTTATGACATTTTTGAGAATATTACTTATCAATCTTATTTACTTCCAATTGGGCCATGTTATGCAAAAAGCTTCCAAGCCTCAAATCAATAATTGGGAGATATCCGCGTTTGAAAATTTTTTTAAATCATTCAGTTCTGTATCAATGGCATATAAACTTGAGTACAAATAATTTGTAGCAATAGTACAAGTATCCTCTTACTATACAGCATGACACGTTTTTATTTTTATTTTTTCAAAAATAACAAAAATTTTGTGGCTTGGTAGGATTTTGCAAAATAAAAAAAGCGAAAACAAGTAACAACAAATTTTTATATTTAAGAATAATGAAAGGAAAATACAAAATTCGGTTAACTTAAGCATCTACACTGTATCAACATTAAAATCTAGCACCTCCACGTCGAATCCATCTACATCTTCAACAATATTTTTGCCAGACTTTAAGTTGGTATAAAAGGGCAGAGCATCTGCAGGTATAAGATGCATCATTTCTTTCAGGTTCTTAAGTTTGCTTAGAATCTCTCATGGTAGTTTCTTGTTAAACATCATCAGTGTCATTAATTGCATATTCCAATAAATTTAGTGCATTATTATTTGAATTAGGTTTAACCACTTCAGGTTCTGTTTTGTCCAAAATTTTTAACTATCCCACTATTATTAGCATGTGATTCTTCTGCAACAACCGATTTTTTTTATGCAAACAACGGATAAATCTAGAGGCAATGAAGGGTGCATGTTGAAAAAAACACCCCACTTTGAATTAACATAATTATTTATTACTAATCTGGTACATACGAATTTGTAATATTTGCAAAAACCTACCAACCAACAATATATCTATAGGTAACCCACAATCCAACCCACAATGTATCTTTTGTAAGAATTTAACTAGATTGCATCTTTACTCTAAGGATCAGACTAAATTAAATTTTAATTGAATAATATCCCAGAAACTATTATAAAATATACAAAATGAGTTAAATAATAAATTATTGATATTTATTACTATTCTGGTACATAACAATTTGTAATATTTGTCTTATTTGTCAATCTGCAAGAACCTACCAACCCACAATATATCTATAGGCTATAGGTAACCCACAATGTATCTTTTTTAAGAATTATATTTAACTAGTTACATCTCTACCCTAAGGAGTAGACTAAATTAAATTTTATATAAATAATATCACATGAACTAATGTAAAATATACAAATTGATCGTAGGTAAATCTAGTTTAAAAATGTACTGAATATAATAATATTATGTACTTTCGATTTTTAATATAGTTCCAGGTTTTCCATAATTGGACATTATTTTTAATGTTTGCTCGTGAAACATGCTTATCACTCACTCACTTATCAATAATTTTTGGTACAATAAAAATGGATATTTACCCATACAGATCAACAAATACTGATTTAGAATGTCCCCGTTTTGCATAGCTACCATCCTACTTGGATGGCTAATGCAGACCGCGGAATATCAATTTTATAATCTAGTGAGTTAACCAAGTGGGTTGGAAGTTTTAAGCTAAACTGAAGAGTACGTATTTTTATTCACTCATTTTTACGCATGGAAATTTTCAAGGTCTAGAGTCGACATTGGGTTGTAAGGTTTTTGCAGAATGAAGAAGTATAAGTTATTGACTAGAATACCCGATTATCTCATTTTTCCATATAATGAGGGTTGGTAGCTTTTTGCATAACAGGGCCCAATTATATGTACATGTAACTTTTTTCTGCGATTAACACGAAATTGCAACATTCCCGCTGGAAGACCGCAAAACTCGCTATTCTGACAGTATTAAGGGTCGCAATAACAGTCCGAGAATTTTATTTTTTCGGCCTAGGCCAGAAAATTAATTTCCTTCCTCGCTATTCTAGTACTGTTAAGGGTAAGGGTTGCTAGGAAATCGTATATAACAGTTCGAGAATATAACTTTTCCTACGACCAATTAGGAAAATGTTAAAAGCACGATTAACGTGGCTAGAAACTACCTTATATCACTTGCGTGTTGTGAAGTAATTTTAACACGACTCTATTGAGATAGATGTTGTGACATTCTGACTTGAGTGATGAAGCAGACGCGACAAATACTTTTCAACACATGTATTGAAAAGGGGATTTCAACATCCATGTGATTTTAATAATCTTCTTAAGATTTTAAAGAGTGCTTTTTGTTGCATTTTCGTAGTTGCTCGTGGGGAAAATAGTGTACATTACTCGAATGAATGTACGTTTTCAACATCGTAGGATTTGGGCCCGTTTGAGATCTAGTACATTCAATACTTGTTATGCAATGTACTATTTTCGGCCAAGGCTGTTTGCAGGCCTCGGCTGCGCCTCGTCTAGCAAAGTTCACCATCGACCGAAAATGTGCAACTTTTCCTCTTAGGAACACAATAATATACTTACCATATTTATCAAACTTATTTACCTCCAATTATTATCCATGTAATTTTTTTATTCATATCGATTTAATAATTCGATCATAAACACAAAAAAGTAAAATCAGACGTTAAATTTAACCAACGTGTAAAAGCAATTATCAAATCTGTAATATAATTAAAGCCATCTTTATTTCAACGTTAATAACTATTATACTATTAGATGAATAAGTAGATAAATACCATAGTTCCTTTAGAAAATTTTTAACTTTGTTTGGATTAAGTCTTTGCAGAGATTCTTAAAATTTTAGCATAAATCACTTTAAAGAAACAGCTCAACTTTTTAATTTTCTTCGCCCAGCTGCCGTAATAGTAGTAAAATATTTTGGTTGCTTTTTAAATATATGAGAAACCGCTCCTTTTTACAAGCTTTTATTTACTTTCACCTGTGGATCTGTCTGTAATCAAATCTTGCAAGCTCAATTAGAACTACTTCCAAATGTCCGATTGACTTGAAATTTGGTACACGTTTATAGTTCCGATGACAATACAATATTGATAAGTTTACACCTCCCCCCCTTTCGGGGCAGGGCCGTAGCCAGAAAAAATATTTATGGTAGACAGAATAAACTTTTGGACCGGCTTGCACATCACACATATAATTTATTTTATTTAAAAAATATACATCATGGATATACTATGTTAGTACTTATCAACGTTTGAATTTTTCATTTAGCACTTATGTCTAATCAAGGTAACAGGTAATAGATTATTTTACATAAATAATAATAATTATTAAGTAACTACTACTTTCTTTAACAATTCGACATACTCATTTACTTTCTGTGGAATAAACTAAACAAGGAAAACAAAATAAAACACAAAACATGTTATGTTATAAAAATATTACTTATTATATTTTCCTATTATAATAGTGGTTCCCACATTTTAAGATAGAAATTAAATTCCTTTTCTTTAACATATCATACAAATGAATAAATTAATACCCTATTGAACAACAGGAAAGCGCACTAATAATTAGAAAACGCATTAATAGAGAATATAGAGTAGTCGTTCTAAAATACAGTGAGGGATGTTTGTGAGCCTGTGTTAAATTTTAAACTTTTAGTATTCTATAAGCGTTTTTAGATTTACTTTTCTGTTAAATCTATGTCCACCAAAACACATTATATTTCTAGCGAGTATAAAATTGTGTGTTTTATTTAATAACAAAGAAAAATATTTATGGGCAAAATGTATTTACTATATTTCATATTGTTAAAAGCAATATCTAATTATTTTTCAAGCATTCTCTCACAATTAGACCATCAAATCGAGGCCGCTACCCACATATCTATTACGAAGCTTATGATTACTAAGTATCGAATACTAAGTATCTACTCGATACTTGAAAGAGTTTCAATTTCAAACCGTTACTGGATAACAGTGCTGCCAGATCTAAACGCATAGGAAACACTAGATTTAGGATTGAAAACGGTAGCAATCATAATATGACGTCATAATTTACTTTTTGGCGCAAGCCAAAATTTGTCCACCGTCCACACACTCTTATTTCAGTAGATATATTATTATAAATTTGGCTGTTGAATATTTTACAAGAAAAATTATGAACCACTAAAATTTTTAAATAATTTTGTTATTTGGTTGAAGGAAAAAACTAACACAATTTTCAAAATTAAGAGTATATTGTAAAATAAAAAAAATCAACACTTTAAATTATTGACGTTTTACAAAATGTAATTTTCCCAAACTGATGTTAATATTCTTATGGCAGACTTTGCAATAACCCTCAGTATCTGCTTTTTCAGGCGCCAGCCAGTTTTTAAATTCTGAATCTTATTCCCATTCTGTTTTAAATTTTTGAGCATATTTTCTTTTTTGCCTTGCTGTAGGTAAGATCTGATGGGTCATCAGCTAAATAAGATTAATTAGAACTAATATTGAAAACATACATTTCGATATTTAAAATGTTGATATTACGTATCTTATTACTCACCTCATCTTCACTCTGTGTCATGGTCATATACAGAATGTCCCAAATTCGAGCCTCATCATTGGGATCTCGGGAACTAGAAGATACGAGATCGGTTAAATGGAGGCAAAGTTGTGCAATTTGATGCTGATCAAAATGCCACCTTTCAAGTTTAAAAATTCCGAACACTTCCAAACATTTTTGAAAAAAAAACGAATATTCGCGATTTCATTTTTATTTTTTATGACCTTATTTGAATAGATATAACAAAATAAATTTCATATTCTCATTGTTACTTTTTCTTTTCTACAAGATGGTGTTATCAGATTTTCAAACCGACGTTTCGTCTTTCAGCTGCCATCATCTACTTTGTTTTTTTAAATACGGCCCCGGTTTTTTTTATTACGGACTTTAAGAGCTTCTAAGGTCCCAGTATCAATGATGTATCGCACTTAATCGACAAATTCATATTAATGAAATTTTTCATAAGAAGTCATGTGTTAGAGAGAGACAGAAAACAGATTTTTGGTAAGATCTTTCCAGGAAATCATGAAAATGACTTTTTCGAAAAAATGTGAAACAACAATGAGAATGTGAAATTTATTATTTGTTCCAAATCTAATCCTACACAACTATTTACTTGGGTAAATTTCTAAAATTATAGCCTAAACTAAATCGCAAATATTCGGTTTTTTTCCAAAAATCTTCGGAAGTATTCGGTAAAAATTCCGAATATTTAAGCTTGTGAGGTCGCATTTTGATCAGCATCAAACTGCTCAACTTTGCCTCCATTTAACCGACCTCGTATCTCTTCTAGTTTCCGAGATCCCAATGATGAGGTTCAAATTTGGGACACCCTGTTCATTCAAAATATTCAAAAACTATAAACAAGATACGCCAAACGACACAAATCGATGTATAAATTTGATATAAAAGGTAATTGTTTAGGGAAATACTACGCAAACGCAAAAAATAACCGCAATCGCAGCTGGTCGCTTCTGGGAATGCCCGAGATCCGGAATAAGTCGTTTGCGACGTCTGTATAGAGATGAGGAACCGAATCGTGTTCATAGTTTTATCGATTGTCCATTGATTATTTTTTTACTTTACTTTTAGTATTTGTATAGATCTACTTATATGATTACTTTGTTTTCGATTTTGCGGTAGATTTACGAGTCTCTGCGGTAGAACGGTAGCTACGGTGTGAAAACAGCAGATCTATCGTAAAAACGGTAGATCTGGCAGCACTGCTGGATAATAAAATAACCAACTTGTCAAATCTACTCCCACAAGACAACACGTGACGCGTAGTTTTCGATTTTTTCCTTATTCTCGGAATGATCTTGAGCAAGCAAATAACTCGCCTGCCCTGGCGTACCCCTGGCTACGGCCCTGTCGGGGGTAGGGGAGGAAGCACTACTTAAAGTATGTCGGATTTCGTTTAAAATTGGTATATGGGGGTTTTTGAGGACAAGGAATATGAATTTTCTATCAGATTTTGAAGGTTCAACATGGCCGATATTGGGTTAAATGTTGCAAGTCAATTATAGCTGACTTTTACATATCCAATTGGCTTCAAATTTGGTATGCGTTTGTAGTTCAAATGAAAATATAAAACTATGGTCTTGCTTACACTCCCCCCTCCCTTTCAAGGGCAGGGTAGGGGGCACTACTTAAAGTATGTCCGATTTCGTTTAAAATTGGTATATGGGGGTTTTTGGGGACAAGGAATTTGAATTTTTTATCAGATTTTGAAAATGTAAAATGGCGGATTCAACATGGCCGATTTTGGGTTAAATGTTGCAAGTCAATTTTAGCTGACTTCTACATATCCAATTGGCTTCAAATTTGGTATGCGTGTGTAGTTAAAATGAAAATATTAAACTATGGTCTTGCTAACACTACCCCCTCCCTTTCAAGGGTAGGGTAGGGGGGCACTACTTAAAGTAGGTCCGATTTCGTTTAAAATTGGTATTTGCGGGTTTTTGGGGACAAGGAATTTGAATTTTTTATCAGATTTTGAAAATTTAAAATGGCGGATTCAACATGGCCGATTTTGGGTTAAATGTTACAAGTCAATTTTAGCTGACTTCCACATATCTAATTGGCTTCAAATTTGGGATGCGTTTGTAGTTCAAATGAAAATATAAAACTATGGTGTTGCCATTATTTATTCTTATGAAGACAGTGGTCTTGCTTACACTTCCCACCTCCCTTTAAAGGTTACTGGTGAAGGTACTATTTAAAGGATGCCCGATTTGGTTTAAAATTAGTATTAGGGGGTTTTTAGGGACAAGGAATACTTAAAAAATTTTTATCAGATATTGAAAATTCAAAATGGCTAAATAAAAATGGCTTTTATTATATACTACGAATCTTTTATAAATAAAAATATAATATTTACTAAATTTGTGATTTTGCTATACCATAATACCTACTAAAAAGTAAAAAATAAATAAAAGTAAAAAATAAATTTTTAAAAACAAGCTTTTATTTAAATGCACTAAAAAGAAGAAAATAAATTTTGAAGTAAATCAAACCAATTATTTTGTTACATTAAACATTTTTATATGATATAAAGGCTTGTCGCGAGAAATTTAAACAGGAAAATCTCGCGACAAGCTTTTATATCATATAAAAATGTTTAATGTAACAAAATAATGGGTTTGATTTACTTCAAAATGTTTTTTCTTCTTTTTAGTGCATTTAAATAAAAGCTTGTTTTTAAATATTTAGTTTTTACTTGTATTTATTTAACTTGGATACTTGTAAAATGTTTTTAATTTCTCAACCCGAAAATAATTGAGTTTGCATTCTAGACCGCATCATAGCCTTGTCATCTAAAATTAGGATAAAAATATGCCAATAATTCGATTTCAGAAAATAACAACAGCTTTAACATGCAAATAAACAAAACCGGTATATTTGTGGGGTTGTCTGATGAGTTTTTTTCTTCTTATTTCGATATTCTTAAAAACTTCAGATTTAACAAAAAAGCCGGTCAAACGGCAACCTATTCCTGCTATGGGGTTTTCAAGTTTTCATGAAGGCAGTGATGGTATCCAGTTTGGAATCCGACGTTTCGTCTTCAAGGGGTTATCAACTTTCTTTTTTTAAATACGCAATTTATTTTTTTAATCCTCTTCAGATGATTTTGGCGTTATTAATATGAATATGTGTTTTTAATTTTTTTAAAATAATGTTTTTAAATTTTTGTTTTAATTTTTTTTAAATTACTTATTTTGCTTTGGCGTAATTTTACATAGTTTAAGTAACTTTTGAAATTTTCATATTCTATAAAAATGTTTTATTTGTTATTTTTGTGTTAAGTGGAAAATTAAAACCTTTATTATGAATAAAAATAAAAAATAGCAAAATTAAATAAACAGGTTCATTTATTTTTTACCCCAAAGCAAAATAAATAATTAAAAATAAAAATAAAAAAGGCATTAAAAAAATTGAATTACATATTCATATTTATAACGCCAATATTATCTGAAAAACGCTAAAAAAATTAAAGTTCGTATTTAAAAAAAGAAAGTTGATGACTCCTTGGAGACGAAACTTCGGATTCCAAACTGGCTACTTCCATTGGATAGAACGGAAAAAGTTGCAATGCATAAGTGAAATTTTAAAACTTCTTAGACGGCATATTGTTAGGCACCTTAATGCCCAATTTTACCCTAATTTTACCGACACTGTATCTCTTATGGTTCTCGAGTTCCCCATACATAGACTCGAATTCGAGCCACCCTATACATTCTTCCATATATTTTTTTATTTTTTGTACGTTACCTATAATTTAAAATAATCAAACCATTATTTGCGTACTATCGTGTTTATAAATTATCCTATATAGACTGACGTGATGAGACTGTCGGTCTCGAACCTAGCAGTCTCGGTCTCGAGTCATAATTACTAGTCTCGCCTCGGTATTCGTCTCGAATTTCGAGACGAGACGAGACGAGACCAAGGCACTAAACCTAACCTGGATAAGCAGCCACACTACACATCAAGTTGTCTTTTTATGGAGAAGGCTTTGCTAATATAATTTTTTCCCATATTGTAGGCAAAAAAACTTGAAACTGTAAGTTAACTTCATGATTAGATTTAAGCCATGATTTTACTATTAAGGTATAATATGAATGCTTTATTGACCCTAAGAAAATTATTATTAGGGTGGTATAATATCTGAATTTTTTAGGAAAAAATCACAGTCCCTAAATGAATTTAAGTTCGATTCAACTTACCTTAATATTTTTAATCTGTTCCGATATGTTTTAACCCGTTTTGGTGCTTTTGATCAGTTTTGGTTAGTCGTTCAATCAAGTTTCGGCTAATTTCAGTTAGTTTTAATTTATTTTATTCATTTGAACTAGTTCCCATACGTTATAACCAATTTTATTGCTTTTGGATATTTTTGGTTAGTCACCAAAATTCGATTAATTTGAGTTAGTTTTAACTTACTTCAATATATTTAAGCTATTTCGATACGTTCTAGCACGTTTTGGTGCTTTTAGATACTTTTGGTTAGTCATTCAATCAACTTTCGGTTACTTTCAGTTAGTTCCAATTTATTTTAGTCATTTAAACCGGTTCCGATTCGTTATAACCAATTTAAACGTTTTTGGTTACATTAGTTGGTCGCCAAAATTCGGTTAATTTGGATTAGTTACTTATTTTAATATTTTTAATCTGTTCCGAAACGTTTTAGCCTTTTTTGGTGTTTTTGGTTACTTTTGATTAGTTTTGGTTAGTCATTTAAATAGCTTTCGGTTAGCTATTGTTAGTTTTAATATAGTTTAGTCATTTGAACCGGATCCGATACGTTGTAACCAATTTTAATGTTTTTGGTTAGTTTTAGTTTGTCGCCAAAGTTCGGTTAATTTAAGTTAGTTTCAATTTACCTTAATATTTTTAATCTGTTCCGATATGTTTTAGCCCTTTTTGGTGATTTTGGTTACTTTCCGTTAGTCGTTCAATCAACTTTCGGTAATTTTCAATTAGTTTTAATTTATTTTAATCATTTCCGATACGTTATAACCAATTTTAGTGTTTTTGGTTAGTCATCAACATTCGGTTAATTTGGATTAGTTTTAACTTACTTCAAAATTTTTAATCCTTCTCGATACGCTTTAGCCGGTTTTGATGATTTTAGGTACTATTGGTTAGTCGTTCAATCAACTTTCGGTAAAGTTCAGTTAGTTTTAATATATTTTAGTCATTTGAACCGGTTCCAGTCGTAAGGCACATTAAGACGCAGGTGACACAGGCGACGCAGTACACGGCAGTGTAGGTTTCTGTATGCTGTACAATTTAACAGAGCCGCGCGAATTGGAACGCAGAGTAGGTCAGCACAGAACTGTGTCTAAGCAAATCTGCCTAGCGCAGTGTTCCGGACACAGTTTCCTAAGCCACGTGAACGGCAGTTTTAGATTATCTTGGTTCGTATTGCTAGTTTTTCTTTACCTCCTATTGGTTTTTGAGCGTTACAACCATCTGGATGAATACAGTTTTCTATCATATTATGTACTTCATCAAATTGCGGTTTGCAACCGAAAATAATTTGAAAAAATTGGGTCAGAAAATTGGGAAGCTAGTGCAAATTTCCCGTGAGTATACCTCATTTTCATGAAGTTGCTTTTCCACAACGATTTTTTCTCTTTCATAAGTTTCACAATAAAACCATTTATTCAAATTCTGCATCTGAATCTGATTCGGAACTGTCCAACAACAAAGCCATGATAAAAAAAAACTTAGGTTCTTTCTAGGCTCAAATAAACTATTAAATAATTGCTCTTCGCACGCCAAAACTTTAAAACAACTGCTTTCAAATGTGCGCTCGAACTGCGTGAAACGTATTTTTTCTGAACTGTGTAACCTGCGCTACACTGCGGCGCCTGTGCCACCTGCGCCTGCGTCTCAATGTGCAGCCTGGCTTAACGTCGTGACTATAAGGACCCGGCACTGCCGCTTGACGTCATCACATGCAGGTAGACGATCGATCTTGTAGCCTATGCCGAACACATACTTCACAAAGAGTTTTGCGCCGTTTTAGCATTAGGAAGGGGTATTTTAAAAACATTTGAATGGCTCTTGGTTAAGTGTATATTGAAATATGCAATTAATTTTAAAATAGCGCAGTTAAGTAGACATTTTAGATCTTAACCTTTTTTGGTGCTTTTGGTTAATTTTGGTTAGTCGTTCAATCAACTTTCGGTAAAGTTCAGTTAGTTTTAATATATTTTAGTCATTTGAACCAGTTCCGGTACGTTATAAAGAATTTTAATGTTTTTTGTTAGTTTTGGTTAATCGACAAAATTCGGTTAATTTGCGTCAGTTTTAACTTACTTTAACAATTTTAAACTGTTCTGATAAGTTTTAGTCCGTTTTGCTGTTTTTATTACTTTGGGTTAGTTTTGGTTAGTCATTCAATCAACTTTCGGTTACTTTTAGTGAGTTCCGATACGTTATAATCAAATTTAATGTTTATGGTTTGCTTTCGTTAGTCGCCAAAATTCGGTTCGTTTTGATTGATAACCAAACGAACCGAATTTTGGCGACTAACGAAAACGAACCATAAACATTAAATTTGATTATAACGTATCGGAACTCACTAAAAGTAACCGAAAGTTGATTGAATGACTAACCAAATCTAACCCAAAGTAATAAAAACAGCAAAACGTACTAAAACCTTAACTTACTTTAATTTTTGTAACCTGTTCCGATACGTTTTAGCCCGTTTTGGTACTTTTGGTTATTGGTTCAATCAATTTTCGGTTAGTTTCAGTTTGTTCCAATTTATTTTAGTCATTTGAACCGATTCCTATACGTTATATTCAAATTTATTGAGTTTGGTTAGTTTTGGTTAGTAGCCAAAATTCGGTTCGTTATTCCGATTCCGGTTCGCTATTCCGATACGTTTTAGCCCGTTTTGGTGTTTTTGGTTAGTTTTGGTTAGTCGTTCAATAAACTTTCGGTTAGTTTCATTTAGTTCCAGTATATTTCAGTCATTTGAACCGATTCCGATACGTTATAATCAAATTTAAGTTTAAATAAACGAACTAACACGATCTCTCACGCGTATGACGTTATGTGATACAAATGTAGCATGCACTTTTCCACGATTTGAGGCCCTATACTAGGATAACAGAAACATTTTCAATGTTAAAATGGTTAACTGTCTTACTTTCTAATAAATAATGATACATTTACATTTTCCAGAGACGCCTATTTTACTGACTCCCTCAACAAGACGAAAACAACTTATGTTGCAGCATCAACAAAGATCTTCTATTGATACTGAAGCACTGGATGAAGGATCGATTGATCAAATTTGTCATCCTAAAATTGATGTTGAAAAAGCTACCAATAAGGTAAGTTGACATTAATATACCTACAATATAATAAATAGATCCAGTTAAAATTGATTTGTATGTACAAGTATTTACGGTTTGGTAGGAAGTCATCAAAATTATTGTTATTTCAAATTAAATTCTATTTTAGGCAGCACCTATAAAGTACATTTTTAATGACTGTATGTTCTTCTTATATGCCATATTAAGCAGCCATACAAGCCAATTCAATTGTACATTAACCAGTAAAATGATAATTTCTAAATTAGTTTCTTAGACTTGTTTTTTTTTGTATTGTAACGTTCGTAACTTTTTAGTCAGGTAAAAAATATCTGTTCTTGACTTGAATTAGCTCAAGTGAAGTACCACTTAAAATAATTATGAGACAATACGTTACTACGACATGTAATATTAATTCGCAGCTTATTTTTTTTGACTATTTTTTTGGATTATGATCTAAAATAAGCGGTTTTATACTGAGCTATACCGATAGTACGGTTGTGTATCGCGCCGATCAGTTTTTGATTCTTCAATTAGGCTATTAAAAAACATGAAAATCACAGATTTTCGTGCCGGTTGATAATCTATTTGAAGAATCAAAAATTGATCAGGAATATCAATTTTACCACGACAATGGCAGTTAACTAGAGAAAACCCAAATAACCTATTTTAAAAAAGTGCATTTTCTTCAAAAATGTAGCACTAAAAATTAGCCTAGTGCCTCAACTCTTACTGTGAGGAACCATTACAAACTGTTTTGTATAAAATAGTATGATGCGATTATTTCTAAGAAAAGATGTGCCGAAGGTCACGTAGCATCTAAACGAAATTGTATAATGCCGCAGCTTTGGTGGGCTATTATAACGCAGGTTTCAAGATAGGTGTAGAATTATTCTGATAAACAGACTTTTTCAAACGGTAGAACTGATAGAAAAATATATTTCTAATGCGTAACAACTTTATAATTTAAATACATCTTTTTAGTTCGGGATTCCCAGTTCACTGCAAGGTCGTATTTTCCAAGTATCTCCAAGCCTGAAAGTGAATCAGCAACGACCTCCTTCACCTTTGCGCCGACGAAAAATATCTGAATTGCCTCCTATCTCTGCTGAATCATTTCTACCTGCTATTGTTCCTGACCTGCTTCTAGCAGGAACTGATTCCTGTAAGACGAATACTGATCTATCTGAAAGCACCACCACTGATGATTATATTACAGCTAACTCAGGAACAGATAGTTCAAGGAGAAGTACTTCTTTGCAGGTAATCTTGGGAAGACGTTAAGTTAGATTCGGAAAGGGCAGTCCCACAAAACTAGCCGTGTTTACTACATTTATTAATTTTGATTTATGTGTAAAGAGTTATTTTTATTTAGTCTAGTATTAGGATGCCGCTTGTCGTGCTAATTTATAAATCAAACATTTTTTACTAACGACTATCGAATACTAGTAGTGATGATCTTTACTATTTCTGTAGCAATTTACCTACCTATTTAGCATATCTGCATTCATCAATATTTGTGTAGATGAAGCAAAAGTGGTATTGTCGGCTTACAGCATTGGCATCGGCGAATGCGTAAATTGGCAAGTGTAGTTAATGCAAATAATACAGAGAATGGTCCAAGTGTGGAACTTTGTAACACATCAAAATCATTCTTGTTGATTTGGTATATTTTCTCGGGAAAGGAAGCATATTTGGAGCTGCCAGCAAAACCGGATTTTAAAAGCTTTAGATGATTAAAAGCGGACCTTTAATAGTACGCTTCTCCGGTATGGAAATTTCGCTATTTTTGGTCAACTATTCAACTGTTTTCTATAGAGTGGGCAACAACGCCACATATTTGTAATTTGAAGCGCTATTCGATTACAATACTTGCCACTTTTAGGGAACCGGAGAATATGACTTTTTAAACAGCGAAATATATCCACAAATGTGGCATCTTGTGCTTTTTGATTTTGAACATCCTGTATCTTGTAAACCAAAGCGCTTTGGAACATATGCTTACAGAAACTTTTCGACGTAGATTCACTCAAAAGACAAATTATACTTTTGAACAAATAATACAAGCGCTTTTCATTTTTACTGTAAAACATATTTTGTAATTTTTTTCAGAACACCTGACTAGCAAAAAAAATACAAGGGACTCATTTTGTATAGTTTTCACTTATAAAGCAGAAGTAGTTATACAATTTAAAAAAAAACATGAGCAAGACGCTGATGTGTAAACACTGTAAACATATCCTATATCGGCATGCACAAATATCTGAGCAGCCCTGGTAAAATCACTGCGCATGTTTATGATGTCACAGCCGCTTGCACATTTCCGATCCCATCCGCTTGCACATGTCCGTCGCATTTACCGAGATTTACCCTCATACAGCCGCGTAAGATGTTTACACATAAAAAAAACAATGGTTTATTAGTATTTTACGTTATAAGTCCGGTAGGTGAGTTACAGCATGAGTTGTTTTACGGACGAGGCGCCGCAGGAGCCGAGGTGTTAGCAAAATCCTCTGAAGCTCAAGGAAAGTTACTTCCTAGGAAATCTGTCGATAGATATGAAAAAGAATACCAGCAGTTTGCTGAATGGAAAAAAACATTTAGTGCAGAGAGTACAAGAAGATGTAATATTGGCGTATTTTTTAGATGCGGTAAGTTTTTTAAGGATCATACTTTTTTAAGAGAAAGGTAATTAAAATTGTTTCCAGTCAAAAAAGATAAGCAGTGCTTCGCTATGGTCTAAATACTCCATGTTGAAGTCGACATTATTAGTTCATGAAAATATTAATATCTCTGGATTTACAAAAGTCATCGTGTTTTTGAAAAAGTGTAACATAGCGTATGAGTCAAATAAGTCAAAAATTTTCACAAGACAGGAAGTGAGTAAATTTATGAAAGAAGCGCCTAATGATGAATATCTTTTGACGAAGGTATCTATATTAATAATAGCTCATAGATAATTTTAAAAAGAAGTAGTGTTATTAGCTTTATTTTAGATAATTTCAATGTTAGGGATTGCTGGAGGTTGTCGAAGGGAGGAGCTGTACTCGATGAACATTGATGGTATTCAAGATACAGGAAATCAATTAGTAGTTGTGATTCCTCGTAATAAAACTAACGTAAGACGCGTATTTACCGTGATGAATGAGGTGGATGGAATAAATTTTCTAGAGATATTTAGAAATTACGTTTCAGAATTTAAAGAAAAAGCATTATTTATTGGTTTTCGGCATGGAAAATGTATTCAGCAGAGGGTGGAGATCCATACAATTGGAGCTATGCCAAAAAAGATAGCTAAATGTCTTAAACTTGATAATCCCGAAAAATATACATTGCTTCCGTCGTACATCAGCAACATTTCTTGCTAATGCAGGTGCAGATCTGTCGGTTCTATAGCGCCACGGTGGGTGGAAGAGTTCAGCAGTAGCTGAGAAGTATGTAGAAGATAGTCTTGAAGGTTGAAGGAAAAGCAAGGATAGTCCGGATGAAAATTTTGTTCAGGTTTTGCAACAAACACAAACTACAACGACTACTACTGCTGCTGCTGTTACATCTGCGAATATGTCATCATAGATTAGTATTACGGGAAACACCAATTGCACAATAACTCTAAATATGAATAAGCAATACATTTTCTTTATTTGTGTTTTGTACATGTGTTTAAATAAAAGATCCGTTAAATTATTTTTTATTGTTTGTTATAACTAAATTTTGGGTATTAGGTACTTACATTATATATATTTTGTTCAACTTTTGTTCGAGATACAGGAAACCAATTAGTAGTTGCGATTCCTCGTACTAAAACTAACGTAAGACGTGTATTTACCGTGATGAATGAGGTGGATGGAATAGATTTTCTAGAGATATTTAGAAATTACGTGAGGTTTTAGAATTTCTCTAATACTACTGCCGAATAATTTGGGGAAAAACGCATTTCCTATTTAGTGGGATAATTTTGTTGAAAAGTGATAGGTAGGATTACGAGTACATTATTTTTTGTTATTTGCCATAACTAAAGTTGGTGCACATGTATTTTGTTCAACTTAAGAGGTCTTTAGAATTTCTATGATATTGCTGCTGAATAATTTGTAAAAACACATTTCCACCCCATTTAGTGGAATAATTTTGTCGAAGAGTGATAATTAGGATTATTAGTAAACTATTTTTTATTATTTGGTATAACTAAAGTTGGTATATTATAATATATATAGTCTGTTAAACTTAAGAGGTTTTAGAATTTGTTTAATACTTCTGCCGAATTATTTGCGAAAAAACACATTTCCACACTATTTAGTCGGATAATTTTGTTGAAAACTGATAGGTAAGATTATTAGTAAATTATTTTTAATTATTTGATATAACTAAAGTTGGTACTTGCATAATATTTATTTCGTTCAACTTAAGAGGTTTTAGAAATTCTCTAATACTACTGCCAAATAATTCGCGACAAAACACATTTCCTCCATTTAGTGGGATAATTTTGTTGAAAAGTGATAGGTAGAATTACTAGTAAATTATTTTTTATTATTTGCTATAACTAAAGTTGGTGCATATGTATTTTGTTCAACTTGAGAGGTCTTAGAGATTCTATAATATTGCTCCTGAATAATTTGTAAAAACACATTTCCACCCCATTTAGTTGAATAATTTTGTTGAAGAGTGATAGTTAGGATTATTAGTAAACTATTTTTTTATTATTTGGTATAACTAAAGTTGGTATATTATAATATATATTAAGAGGTTTTAGAATTTGTTTGATACTTCTGGCGAATTATTTGCGAAAAAACACATTTCCACCCTATTTAGTCGGACAATTTTGTTGAAAAGTGATAGGTAGGATTACTAGTAAACTAGTTTTAATTATTTGGTATAACTAAAGTCGGTACTTAGATAATATTTATTTTGTTCAACCTAAGAGGTTTTAGAATTTCTTTAATACTATTTTCGAATAATTCGTGACAAAACACATTTCCACTCCATTTTTAGTGGGATAGTTTCGTTGAAAAGTGTTAGGTAGGATTGCCAGTAAACTATTTTTTATTATTTGTTATAACTTAAGTTGGTACATAGTATATATTTTCTTCAACTTAAGAGGTTTTAAAATCTTTGAAATATTGCTGCCGAATAATTTTTAAAACTATATTTCCACCATATTTGTGGAATACTTTTGCTGAAAAACAGGACTGCAAAAAATCTGTTTTTTACTATTTGGTTTAACTACAGTTGGTAATTTATCTTTTATTTAATTAACTTAACAAGTTTTACAATTTTAGAACTTTTTTAATACTATCATCAAAAAATCAAAAAACACACGGTTTCACCATGTTTATTGGAATAATTTCGGTGAAAAATAATAGACAGGACTATAAGCAAATTATTTTTTAATATCTACTTTAACCAAATGTGGTAATTTGAATAAATTTCCAAAAATAATTCAAGCATAAGTGCTGAAAATTACATTGCGTTTTAGCGGGAGCGTTTTAACGGGTCCTGTTTGGCGGGCGCCGTCCCGTTTGCCGGCAACATGTAACGAGTATTTCAAATTTTACGTACTGCTTTTAGTGCGGACGCAAATGTCATTTTTCGAAAACGCGTCAAGAGTAAAGTGCCTTAATTTATAAAGATACAGCAAAATCTTATAAGGAAAAGTTCTTCAAAATTAAAAAGATAATCTAAATATGAAATTTGAGTTAAGTACTTCAATTTTTAATTTCCCTTTTTTTCTCGATTGTTTTCTCAAACGTTACGCCATCGGTGAATGCTTTGTTCTTTTGGATATTAGTATACTTGCCAAGCAACTCCAAAATTTATTTAAAGTAGACATTAGTTACATAGTTGCATAATGTTTCAGTTTTTACAGAGATAAAAGCCAGATTAGGTATCAGTGTGTTGCAAACACATTTAAACGATCTTGGTCCAAAATAATTGTTAACAATAATTATTACAAAATACAATTGGAATGACTGACTCAATAATAATTAATTTCATATGTCAGAGCGAAGTAAAATTACTGCTATTTATTTGTTTTTATTCCAAATGCATGGTCTACTCTTCAAGACCAAATATTTTATATGGCTTTTTAGGATACTTGGGCATATTTTACTCATCGGGGGCAAAAAATAAATAAATTATAAAAGCAGCATGGAAAGTTTGAAATACTTATTTACTGTTTTAGGGCAAGCACCAACTTTTATCAAGAATAAAATTTTCTGAGAAACCAATAATAATAAAGTTTCCCATATGTTGCATACTTTTTTGGACACACTGTATATATATTGGTCGGGATAAACAAGTGCTTTTATTATTGCTTAAAACCATAAAGACGGGTCTTAATTAATCACTTTTAATGGACAGTATAATATAGGGTGGTGAGATAAATTATTGAAACATGTATTCAGTATTGATATAATTTAATAATGCAGGTGTAAATTGCATTTAAATTTAATGGAGATAAATAAACAGTGTTTTCTATGTTAAATAG
>MU188925.1:28808-56974 GCA_016904865.1 Pissodes strobi | reverse complement strand
CTTTCACCAACTCTGTTCCTCATCTATATTAATGACCTGCTGATCGAAACGAATAATCCTGTTTACAGTTTTGCAGATGACAGTACCCTTGTCTCCCACTTTAGATCAGAAAAATCCTTACCAGCGACTGAAACTCATCACCTCAGACAAGAGCAGATTACGGCTATTAATCATGACCTGGAGAAAGTTCAAACTTGGGGCGACCGAAATTTGGTGCAGTTCAATGCAGCAAAGACCCAAGGAGCAACGTTTACCAAGAGGGCCAATACAGCGGGCCCTGACATCATTATGGCAGGATCGACCATTTATTCATCCTCGTCAATCGGACTGCTGGGTGTCTCCGTCAACAGCAATATGTCATGGCATGACCATGTTGCTAACATCGCAAAATCAGCCTCCCAGAAGCTTGGTGCGCTATTTCGCAAGAAAAAACTCTATACACCGCAGCAGTTGCTCTTGCTGTACAAAGCGCAAATAAGACCGTGCTTAGAATATCGCTCACATATCTGGGGTGCCGCACCAAAGCATACCCTAGGCTGCTGGATTCCATTCAGACGAGAGCTGTGCGTCTCGTCGGCGACCCGGAGTTGACCCGGAATCTGGATAGTCTGGAACACCGCAGACATGTGGCGGAGATGTCTCTGTTTTACAGATATTTTCACGGCAGATGTTCCCAGGACTTGGCCCGCATCATCCCGCCCCTGGCAACTCCTGTCAGACAGTCACGACAGACGGCAAGAGCGCACCAGTTCGTCGGACAACTAGAAACACCTAGAACATCGCTTTACAAGAACTCCTTTGTCTGACGCACTGCATCACTGTGGAACTCACTTCCAGGACATCTGTTTCCCACTAAAAAGTGCCGTTACACAACTATATCCAGTCCGATATCCTGACTGGTTGAGGGGCAAAATATCATTTGTTTGCAAAAAACTTCTTATTTGATTATTCATAATCTTTTCTAGCAGTTTTGAGAGGCAAGGTAGAATACTAATGGGTCTTAGCTCATTAAAACTAGTGACTTTATTTTCCATTCGTCTGGAAATACCCCTTCCAAGAGACATGAGTTAACTATGTTAGTAACGATTGGTAGAATTCTGGGGCAGCACATCAACACCATTTCTATATTTATTAAATCCGCTCCCTATGCCAATGATTGAATATTAAATAGCTGCACTTTTATCTCGTTGATACTAACCGTTTGAAACATAAATTTGTCATTTACATTTAAATTTAAATTATTGCGGTAGTACTCTAATAATATAGGATCCGCTTGTTGTTTATTTTTAGAAAACTGCAATAAATGTCGATTTATATCTGAAGGTTTATTTAGACTATCGGGGATAGATATGTTCATAGCTTTAGATGATATATTTAAATTTCCTAATTTCTTCCAAAGGATTTTACTATTACTTTCATTAGAAACAGACTCTAAGTATCTTTTTTTTTTAATTTTTTATTGCTATGTTAGTTTGGTTACGTAACTGTTGGTAGCCATCCCAATGACTTTTATTTTTTTGTATTTTTGTATTTTTTAAAAGCTTTATCCCTCAGTCTTATCATAATTTCTATAGTGTCTGTAACCAAGGTGGCTTTTGTTTTTTTATTTTTATTGTTTTTAAAGGGGCCAAAACACCAAAAATATTTTTTATTAAAATATTAAAATATGATACTTTTGCATTAATATTTGAAATATGTACTATATCTTCAAATGGTGTATATACCAAAAAATCGGACAATAAATCTTTATCAGTGCACTTTAGATTACTCATTACAACATACTTTTTATTCTCATTAATTATTTCTGAGTCTAAAAGACAATGTACATGATCCGAAATATGGGGAACGTTTTTTGTCGAGAAGGTGTAATCTTCTTCTTTAGGTAGTACAATTAAATCTATAATATTACTACTTCTATCAGTGACTCTAGTTGGAGTATTTACTATTTGTTGTAAGTTAAATGTTTCGATGCACGAAAGAAAATCTTGAGCACTTTTATTTTCCAAATCTATTAAGTTTAAATTAAAGTCACCACCACAAACAACCTTATCGCACTCCATTGAAAACGTCAGAAAGAGTCCTCAAAATTATTTAAAAAATCCAAAAACTGCCCTTTTGGCGGTCGTTAAAGAAATCCAATAATATATGCAACATCCTTAAATTTAATCTTAATCCACAGCTGTTCCAAATATTCAGTTTGTAACGAATCTAGAGTCTGAAAAAATATATTATATTTTTTATATACATTCTAACTCCACCACCCCTTGTAGCCCTATCAGCCCTTATAAAAGCATAACCTTTTATCTGTATATGAGTTTCGAGAACATCGTCTGTCAACCATGTTTTCGATATTCCAAATTTTCCTGTATCAAAAGTGATTTAACTTCTGCAAAATGTGATATTAATGAACGGACATTTAAAAAAGCAATATGCACTGATCTCATTCCTTCTCTCGCAAAATATAAAAAATGTAACTAAAATAAGTAGAGAAAGGTAATAAAAACAAAATTAATTCTATACATTAATACTAAGACTATAGCTAATAACTTTTACTGAATGAAAAAAACAATAAAAAAAAAACAATTGACTTATTTCCATTTACATTTGCAAATATTCTCCCCCCTACAGTTCACACCCTGTCCCTGCCAATTTTATCCTTTGCCAACACCAGCAAATTATATCTACGAAGAGTAAGCTCCTTGATAATGACTAACTTGGTGCCTTTTAGCTCTTTTTTTTATCAAAAAGTACAAGATTTCTTTGATTCAAGGATGAAAACTGTATATTAATTGGCCTTGGTTTAGAAGGTCTTGAATTTTGTCTTTTACCAATACGATGACAACGCTCAATATTAATACTGGCGATGTTAAACTTATCTTGTATGAGCCCATAAACCTTACTCTTTAAGTTAGTGCTATCCTCAGGAAGGCCATAGAGCCGGAGTTGAGTCAGTTTTATATCCTGTTCCAATTGAACCATTTTAAGATAAAGTTCATCCTTTTCTATTTGAACACTTTTTAACTGCGTTTCCATAACATCAATTTTAGCTTCCAATGATACAATCCGCTCGTCTATCCTCTGCGACACAATATCGGCTACTTTTTTAGCAAGTGAATCCAAAAAAGTATTGTCGTTTAATATTTCACTTAAAATTCCTTGCGACGCCGACGCCTGCTTAACAATAGAGAACAATTCCGTGTTTTGCCTTTCCGTGAAAACCATCCTAAATAGTTATTTGTTAAATGGATTGATACTAGCTTCTAAAACTAGCTTGAAGACCCAATACGATAGATAACTTGTTTTGTTAATATGAATAAATTCAGTATTTCAGTGTTTCCAGATATAACCGATAACTGCTTCTCAGATATATAACGTCATAGCTTACTAGAACATGACTTTGTTTTGTCACTCCTACTCAGTCAATGGGTTGAACCACCATGTAAGTGGATATAAAATCATACCCGTTATTTTCAAGTACCATTAGGATTTAGTAAAAATACTTTAAGAAACAATAAATTGTAAGAGAAACTGGGTACAGACTACAAATCAAAAAGAAACTTTTTACTGAATTTTTATCCTGTCCTGCATATTTTCCCTTCAGCATCCTTACTATCTATCAAAATTACTAATTTATTACAGTATTTTATCACCAAGTTAATTTTGAAAAAGTATATACCAACATATTTTAATCATTTCACGTGGAACATTAACTTTCACCTTATGACGCTTACCATCAACACATTTCCATTTCTATTCATCGAAAATATGCCTCGAGAATTCTTCAATCAATCCGGGCGCGTCCTACTTTTTGCCAGTTCTTTAGGAAAAATCCTCGTCTGAACAATACGAATCGTATTCAGGAATACGCAAAAAGTGCGAACGAACATCCCTAGATTTGATGTCATTTGCAAGAGACATGCGGTTTAATCAAATTTTTCGGGTTCGAAAAAGGCAATGACGTGTGCCAGAATCTTGAGCCGAATTGAGATGGGCCAGCGCGGTACGAGACCGAGAGGCCGCAAGTGGCAATTCGTAGAAATACGGTGCTCTAAAATAAAAATAAAAAAAACTACAATCCCCCATTTTGCTATTTTAGATCTGTATATTTAGAAGGTGATTTGTTAAAGTTACGCAGCCATTTAAACCATATATGAATGACAGATTAAACAATATACCTCCGCCAATACTTTTTAATATCTTAAATATATGAGTTCACCTGTCTACTTCTTCGACATCCGCCTTTTAAGGCGAGGCTGGGTATAAGATGTTGATCTTGGGTCCTAGTTAGTGATAAGCAGAACTTAATCGGGCCAACATCCATAATTAACGCGAGTCTTCAGCAATGCGAAGTCGATCATATATTTCACAAAGGTTTGGGCGAGAATGAGTCTGACAAATTTCTGCAGCTCTTTCTATTCTAAATTTGACCAGGCAATTAAAAATAGTTCTAAAGCCATGAACAACACATCCCAAAAAAATATATAAAATTTCCGGGCTATATTATCACAACGTGCTCTAAAAGAATCGTTGCGTTGTGGCAATTTGTGCATAGCTTACAAACTAGCTATATGCGAATATACCTAAGAAACCAAGCGCCAAATCAAGAACCTCCCTTGTGGCTTTCCACTAACTAATGCAATAAGACCATCAATAATATATTTGTTTTAACAATTACACATTAATACATTATTATCATCTTAAAACATTTCCTGTATATAAAACCCATATCCAAAAATCGAAATTCGTTGACGTGAGTAGAAATAATGGACGAAAATGGTAAAAGGGAACGAAAATAATTTACTATAGAGTGCCGGAAAGTGGAAAATTTGGCCTTTATAGAAAAATATTTTGGTGCGAGACCCACAATCAACCTTCTCAACCATTTCAGCAAATGTTCAGGAGTCTCTATAGTATTAATTAAACGCTTATTACTGAATTTTCGTATTGAATTTTTTATAAGTGAATTTTGTATTACAAATAAGGGGAATATGTAACTTAACAAAATAGTCTAAAGCAAGTTGATTCATGCAAAATAATTGTCAAAATTAATGGGCCTCTTTGATTAATAATACTTATATATTATTTGATAAGAATTTGCATGGCTTGTAATAAATATATTTCTTGATGAGAAATGGGACAATTGATCCTTCATACTGTATTTGTACCAATGGTAAGTTTATTGGATATATACCAATAATCAAAAATGGCAACATACAATCCCAAATAATCATTCCGGTAGTTCTAAAACAAACGGACTTGAGAAAAACGTTTCCCGTTTGAGTAATGAACGCAACACTCTCTCTCTATATATATACAAATGCTATCGACTCCCTAAGGAACGCTTTAAACAAACATTTTTACTATTCCTATATCAGAAATTTATAGCGAGCCTAGACTTTCATAAATGACTGTAAACATTTTTTACGGTTTTTATTATCAGGCCCCACTAATGGATTTATTTTACAGGACGAAATAAAGTATATTTATACGTGACACTTCATGTTGATGTTGTTTTTTGTGCGCTCTGATTAAATAATTTATGTTGGAACGATGAGAGCTAACCTAAATATATCTGATAGATAACTATTTTGGGTGGAAGTATTACGACGAAAGCAATTTACAATTAGCGAAGTATGTAATACAATTAGGGCCTTCTTAGAATGGCTTTAGGCAAAGTAACTTTAACATTTTTTAAGGATCACTTATTTCATAATCATAATTGACGATTACTTTTATTAAAGCAATTTTTTAATTAAATCGCTAACGTCTCGTAAGAACACACAAGGAACCATTGCAGTTAAAAAGAAGACTATTTAAACGATTTTCATCTTTTGGTTTAACCATTTCGGTCACCGCGTTCATTTTGATGGACATGCTTTTTAAATCTGTTCCATGTCACTTATTACATATAACTGGCGTCAAATCATTTTGTCGCATGTGTGGGTACGTACATTTAAATATCATAGGGGACTCCGGTCGCCATCTATGTTCAAGATTGTGCACTTTGACGTATATTGAAAACAACCTTTCTGCAGCGTTGTAAACAAGTGCTCCTATAAATTTGCAAATAACTTGCTCAATTGATAATTTTATCTAGTCTTTTGGTTTTTTATGGTAAGCACCAAGTATGTTGCACAGCGTTATAAATGAATTCTAAAAAGAATTAATGATTAGGCGTTCGTGCAGCGGGTTGAACAATCATATCCATTATAATGGACAAAAGTGCATTGATATTCAATATATTTAGCATTTTTTTTTTTTTTCAGTTATTATGGCTGATCGTTCTTCAACAAGTCAGAAAAATCGTGGCAGAGACTTTTGAGGGAAGAAGAATTGCTCTCCTGTCTGCTTATGATAGTAATTCGGTCATTTTGGGTCTGTTGGAAAATGAAGACGAGAATGATGGAAAAGTTGCTGACCTTTCTGTAAGCTACAACAATGATTTCGATGTCGCCGAAGTGTTAATGGATATCAGTGATATAAAAGAGCAAGTTGATGCAGATGTCTCAGATAAAAATGCCACTTCCACGAGAAAATGAAGAAGAAGGAGAGTGGAAGGGGATGTCGAAAATGATCAGGAAAATCGAAAGTGGTTTTTAGCCGAAGAAACAGAACCTGAAGAATTACGGGCCCCATATATTTTTCATGCGTTATTTGTCAGACTCCTTATTTCAGTAAATGTCAGAGAGGAATCTATAT
Organism: Pissodes strobi; assembly: GCA_016904865.1. Classification (NCBI taxonomy): domain Eukaryota; kingdom Metazoa; phylum Arthropoda; class Insecta; order Coleoptera; family Curculionidae; genus Pissodes; species Pissodes strobi. The sequence goes on along the minus strand of MU188925.1, from coordinate 50,275 downwards.
GCAACACAAAATAATATTGCAAGTTTCCCGCCTACAACAAAAGAAGAAATAAAGTTATATTTTTGGAATCCATAGATTGATGGGAATTTTGAAATTTCTAAAGCCAAGAATATACTGGAATGCTTCTCTTGGCGACCCAATTATGAAGGAAACCATGATTTTCAACAGATTTTCGAAATTGGGAAATACAATCCATCTGGCAGATGGCGAGAGGAAGCAATGAAGTTCGTCTATGGAAAGTGAGAGACATATAAATGAATGTGAATAAAAAATGCGTGCAGAAAGCTTCATTTGGAAACTAACTTATGTGCGGATCAACAAATCGTTCCTTCCAAGGGACAGATACATTTAACGTAAAACTTACCAAATAAGCCAAAGAAACGGGGAATAAAGTTGTGAAATAAGTGATGAATATCGTAGGCGTAGCCAGATTATGCAGCCTGATAGGGGGGGGGGGGGCTTGAATTCCCGGCTCACTAAAAGCGGCTCGTGATGGTGAGGCACATTTGAAGAAAATTATTATTTAATTTTTGGGTAGGGCACACTGCCCGGCGGAGGCCCATTCGCACTAGGTGGTAAACTTTCGGGTGCCACGCCCAATTTTCGCCCAGAAGTCGTTGAAATCGTAAAAAAAAGCGACAAGTTCGTGAAGTCCCTTGTGACCAATATATTTATATTTAAGAATAACAAGAATAGGAAAAAAGAATAAAAATCATAAACATATGAGGATTAATCTTACTTACATTAAATCAAACCCGAGATCAAACCAGTTTTACCATAGATACAAAGGATTCAATTAAAAATTTTTAATTATGAATTGTAATAAGTATATAGTCATCTTATTTTTAAACAAAAATGTATAAAATGTTTTTTCTTCAAACGTCAGTAAATCCGTCATTACTCGACTGTGCAGGCGGCCGTGAAGTTTCGTTTTTCCTCCGCCGGAGCTTTACTTTTCACTTTTCCGCCGGCGGAGGTAAAAGTGTTGTCATAGCAACATAGATATACAAACAGACAACAAAATAAGCGTCAAACACTCAAGATTTATCAAACTACAATTTGTATTTATCTCTCAATTTGTGACTGCATTTCTAAAAATCACTAATTTAGGAAAAAATTGGTTATTATTTAATCGAACTTACTCAATAACTGCTTATCAATACGGAATTAAAACGCAATCGGAGATGCAATTTTAAAAAAATAATTATTGTTGACTGCAGTGTCCACTGACAGCTTTATGTTACATTACTATAGCAACAACCTGTGTCTATTCACCGACACTGGTCTAAGCCGCCTTGCGAATCCACTTATCTTTAATAATAATTAGATATTATTACTATTAAAAAGAGATGTTTTTGCATTAATTGCCGACATTTGAAGAAAAAACAGCATATTTTATTTGGAGGAAAAGTTACTTTTCATGGCTTGCTCTCTATTACCAGCCTCACTCCGTTCGGCTGTTAAACACGAGCGCGCCATGAAAAGTATCACTTTTCCTCCATATAAAATAATATACTATTATTAGTTACCTACTAAATTTTGCAGTTCTGCACTCAGACAAAAAGCGAGACGCAGCAAAGGATCTTGAAATGAGAACAAACGTAACACGAGACTCGGTCGGGTTCAATATTCAGTAGTACCGTCAGTAGAATAAATAAATGGTAACGAATCGTATGTCGGGTCGGAGAGGGCCTCATAATAGTCCAGGGGGTACTGTCACTTTTTTCCGTGTCATTTTGTCATTTCAGCATAGTATTAAATATTGCGATTTTGTGTAAAATAAAAATTACCTAGATAATTTTTGGGGGAGCTAATTTTTCTTCAGGGGGGGGGGGGTAAGCCCTCCTAGCTGCACCCATGATGACTATGCTCAATTTACACAAGGAGCTGGCACGGTGATATAGCCAGCTGATAGAATAGACGGCAGGAACCAGGGGCCAAATTTTGACAATCATTTTAGTTCCTGCCACCATTTTTAATATCTACCTGACCCAAAAATCATTCTTGACTATCAGAGTGAATCGCTTTTTTCATCCTAGGCTGCCTAACGACAAGACCTCAAAAAGCGAGGAAGAGGTAGTTTCGTTGTTATATTGTAACGGAATATTAGCTTATTCCGCTCCACTAAATTCAGTTCAATTACGAATGATTTTCGAAGGTTGGGGTATGAATCGCCAGTGACATCTATTCGCGAATGGGTATATTTCGTGCAACTAATTATTTAAGAATCACAGGTACGCTGGTTTATAACTACAATTTGTAGATTTGTTTCACGGTAGATTACTGTTTGGTAGTGACATCTATTCGGGAATGGGCTTATCTCATGTAGTTGGTAATTGGAGAGCGCAGTACGCTATTTAATACCTATAATTTATGAATTTAATTTACCATAGATTACTATATTTAGTATATATTGAGTATGTCTTTGGTTTGACGCCGCGTGCCCTATAGTGGTAGTCACATGATATAAACTATCCAATTAAAACATCGAAAGTAATAATTTGTTGAACGTCTTAAATTTTGAAAGCGAGGTCGTTTTATCTTTGTGGAGACACTTGACCGGGTGAGTGCTAGTTTTTAATCTTGAAATATTTTATTCATCTTGCAATATATTTAACTAATTTTTTAATTTTTATATACATAATTAATAATTGTTTCTGACTCGCTTAATCGTATTTGGCTAGAGCAAGAATTTGGCATTTTTATATTACACTTTCAATTAACTTACAGCTTCAATAATTTTTGAAGTGACCGTTGGGTTAAGTTACCGATTTATTGGTGGATAATTGCGTCTCTCATTAGTCAAATTCATGTAATTTGATAATGGTTTAGTCCAAATTTACAGAGAACGTAATTATTTAATCGTTTAGCGGTCACGCACTTTATTTTACGTATTTCCATTCAAATTGAACAGTATTATTTTCTAGGAGTAAGTTTTATATGTTCCTGTACAGGTAGTAAATTGAATTTCGGTAGAATTTCTTCGAATTTTCCCTCATAGTATTGTTGGTTTTAATGTTTCTTTCCAGGCTTATTTAATTAAATTTCCAGTTTATTTGTTACATCAAGCATATAATTATTAGCACTCGTTCTGTCTCGTCTTAACACTGATGTACCGACCTTGATTTGCATTTATGAGAGGTTAATCTCACATGTGTAAATTTACCTGTTTTTTTTATCTTTTATCTAAATTTCCCTCTCAATGCGAGATAGTGAGTACCTTATCTTTATATTTAATTAATTGAGGCGTAATTACGCTCATTTATCGTTTATGTGCCAAAGGCCATACATATATAAGAAGTAATAGAAATTACTTATTTGGAGTTATAAGACTCGTTTATAGAGAGGTTGTACCTCTATTTTTCTATTTATCAATTATCGTTTATGTGCCAAGGGCCATATATAAAAAAGTAATAGAAATTACTTATTTGAAGATATAAGACTCGTTTATAGAGAGGTTGTACCTCTATTTTTCTATTTAACATTAAATTCAAGTTATCTTTTATTTATATTTGCCGAGAGCCACTGGTTGGAACGTAGTTTCATCATTTCCTTTTGAATTTTAAATTTCAGTCATAATTTCTTTTGAATTTCATATCTTAAAGTAAAGAAAAAGAATATCTTGAGTGACAGTAATTATTTATAATTTTTGCTTAACAGTAGCTATTTGTAATTTTTGCTCAACTTAAAATTGTAATTTAAGTTCTGATTATACCTGCTGTAACCAGTAAATTTTCAAAATGTTGATTGCTACCTCCTATGTAACAGTCTAACTGAGGTCCACACGATATTTCCCTTAACATTAGTTAATTAGCAGTATACGTTGGTCTAAGACTTGTCTATTTCTTTCATGTGGCAACTGATTGGAGACGTCGACGACAGCTGTACCATGCAAATTGATGGGAATCGTCACATGGATTACCTATATGTCCTGGATAACCCTAACTCAATTGAACTTAGGTACAGGCAGAAGCGGTTCCAGTGGAGGTCCCAACACGATCGCATGGTTACAGAATAACTGAACGAAGTTAAGTATCAGTCAGTCAGAAGATTAATCGATTGTAAAGACCAAATCTGTTATTATTATTTTTTTTTAATCTTTTAACTTTCATTCTCATTGCTAGTCAATTTATTTAAAAACAATATTTCAAACAATTTCTTAATTATATTTACATCTGATTACATAGATTTCAATTTTTTAAATTTCATCACTCATATTTGTAAATGAATTATAAAATTAATATATTGCTATTTTAAAATTCCTTTGTTTAATTTATCGCAAGATTGAGGTCTGTGAGACTCGAATTATAAGGGCAAATTTCTGACATTCTTATATTTATAGTTATTGATATCTAAATATTTATATTCAGTTCGCATCGTCTCTAGGAACTCTGGCGCCCAAAAATATAAAAATTGTTAATAAGAGAACATCGAACAACGCCCGAAGAGAATTAAAACAAGTCTCATGCTTAAATAATTAATTAAATAAATTAACTATCATGACAAATTGACGACTGAGCTAGATTTGGCGTCACAAGTGACGCCCAACTGTTCAATTCGTTACAAAGTGACGTCCTACTTTCGGGGCACTATTTTCATTACATAGTAAGTGAGGGGTATTCTGCGTTCGATCAACATAGTTGTAACTAAGTGGTTCGACAACAAACCAGTCCTTCTTGCATCGAATTTTGTTGAAATTGGAAATTTTGGCTCCTGTTAAAGATGCGACAAGTCATCAAAGTCCTACATGGAAGTACGTCGGCTAGGATCTGTAACCATAATTTCAATATGGGCGGCGTGGACAAATTTGATTTCCTTATAGATTCTACAGGCGATCAAAGAAGTGGACGGTTTGCATGATTACCCATGATGTCGATATGGCTCATAGGAATTTATGGATGGAGTATAAAAAAGAGGCAAAGTGCTCGAAAACAAAATAATGGATTCATCTCATTCTAACATCTACGCGAGGAAGACCTTCGGCTCCGGATGATCCCCAGCCAAGCTTCCAAAAAATAAGATCAAAACAAATGCCAATATTGGAGCAGAGATATGATCAGTCTGGTCACTTTCTCGATATAGATTATAAATGACAAAGGAGAGCACAAGATGCAAAATGGAGGATTGCAAGGGCAAATCCCGCACATTTTGCGTCAAATTGCATTTGTGTTTCGTGAGTGGTCGAAACTGTTTCCGCAAATTTGACTCTCAATAAAACATGTTTATTAATTTTCTAACCAAAATTATGCTAGTTTTATAATAAAAATAGTTTTGAATAAATTGATTTCGGTTTTTCTTGAGTCAGCATGTTCATCTTGATGAACAAGTCATAGATAATAAATCGTATGACCAATACAAAAAGTTTCTAAATAAAACATGTTCAGAAATGTATTTCCAGGTAGTATACCACATAACAGATTCTCTATCCTCTGCAGATAAATCTGTGCCTGAAAGGGTTAAGGTTAGATTTTAGACGGTAAATAAAATTTTGTGAGGTGAGTAATGTTGCATATTTGTGAACTAATATATTTTTGACTAATTTTTTTTTCAAATTTCATCAACTGGCGATTCACTTACGTAACTTTTAAACTTAGAAAGAAATTCATATTAATAGATTAAATTAACAATTAATATTAATAAAAAAAACGGCCTTCCTAATTTATTCATACTTGTCTGCTTGTCACTCCCAGACTCACTCTCAGAAACAGGAAAATTACTCAGGTCACTCATTGAGAACTACCGAGAGTCTCGCAGGATTGCGTTGGATATTTCGAAGGCATTCGACAGAGTTTGGCAAGAAGAATTGCTTAACAAACTGCCGTCCTTCGGACTGCCAGCCTCTGCCTGCAGCTGTCTTGCCAGTTTCCGTAAGACCCGATCTCTGCACGTTGCAGTTGATGGACACATCTCAGACACATTCACCATTAACGCGGGCGTGCTTCAAGGTGCAATACTTTCACCAACTCTGTTCCTCATCTATATTAATGACCTGCTGACCGAAATGAACAATCCTGTTTACAGTTTTGCAGATGACAGTATCCTTGTCTCCCGATTTAGATCAGAAAAACCTGTACCAGCGACTGAGACTTATCACCGCAGACAGGAGCAGATTACCGCAATTAATCGTCAAGAATTGGAGAAAGTTCAAACTTGGGGCGACAGAAATTTGGTCCGGTTCAATGCAGCAAAGACCCAATCAGCCACGTTTACCAAGAGGACCAATACGGCGGGCCCTGATATCATTATGGCAGAATCGACCATTCCTTCATCCTCGTCAATCCGACTACTGAGTGTCTCGGTCAACACCAATATATCCTGGCATGACCACGTTGCTAACATCGCAAAATCAGTCTCCCAGAAGCTTGGTGCGCTATAACGCAAAAAAAACTGTATACATCGCAGCAGCTGTTCTTGCTCTACAAAGCGCAAATAAGACCGTGCTTAGAATATTGCTCACATATCTGGGGTGCCGCACCAAGGCACACCTTAAAGCTGTTGGATTCCATTCAGAAGAGAGCGTCGGCGACCCGGAGTTGACCCGGAATCTGGATAGTCTGGAACACCGCAGACATGTGGCCGAGACGTCCCTGTTTTTGCAGATACTTTCACGGCAGATATTCCCAGGATTTGGTCCGCCTCATCCCGCCCCTGGCAACGCCGGTCAAACAGTCACGTCAGAAGGCAAGAGCGCACCAGTTTGTCGTACAACTGGAAACACCTAGAACATCGCTTTACAAGAACTCCTTTATCTGGCGCACTACATCACTGTGGAACTCACTCCCAGGACATCTGGTTCCCCGTAATTACAACTAATCAAGAACTGTGTCAATCAACCATCTTCGCACACACCCCGCTCATCGAAAGCGCCATAAGATTTCCGTTTAGTGTGTGTGCCACTGCCATAAAAAAACATTACCAGATCAAATTTTATGGATAGATATAATAAGAGACGTATTGTTTGGCGTTATTTTTTAACATGCGATTCTTATATAAGATCAAAATAATTATTTAAACATAACATACTTGTTTTATTTATATTTATCTACATATTATTATCCGTAGACCACAGCCTTCACCATAAATCATATCACTAAAAGCGTCTCGTGCACGTTGTTCTAAGTTTAGGTACATTTCGCACGGTTTCTAAACATCGTTTTTACTAGGCACAAGTTGCACTGAACTAGCCTATGTTTTGAAAAAAACCGTATACTCATATCTTGACTTAGGTACATCTTGGAAATATTTTAAATATACCAGCAGAAAGCTTGCAAGCTTACACTAGATGACACTATTAGCTTAAAAATGGGAAAATTATGAGTTAGACACTTTTTGCATTGGACCCTTCAATTAGAGGTTTGACTAAGAAGGTCGCCTCCTGATTCATATATGAATATAAATCCCCATATGATAATCACATAAAGATTCAAGGCAAACCACTCTAGAAGAACCTAATATCACTTTCAACGTTGTTCCAGAAGAGGCCCAATGGTTATTTTATATTCTATCATGGACATGACAGCATTATCACCACATCATTTAAAAAATTATTATTTTTTGTTGACTCCGTGTAATTCAGACGCTTGGAACTTGGCAGCATATACGATAAAACGATATGAATTGAAAAATATTTCACTCTAAAAAAGTCACAGCTCTGTATTTGAATTTTCTTTTATAATTATTTGTAACGAAATAATAATTACTTCGTTACATGGTTTTTTATATTTTAAGATTTCTGTCTAACAAAGTGATTTTTAAGCAAATTTCTACATACGATACGATTTTTGCAATTGGATAAAGTTTCAATAAAAGTTAAATCATTTATACATAGGTGGAGGTACTGTTAAAACTGTACGAGTAGTATATCTACATCGTTTTCAGTAACAATATTTTTATTGTACTAACCATTGGTAATAGAGGGCGATAATAATTCTAATAGTTTATGAGTCGTCTTCCTCTTAAATTGGTGCGCGGTTCGAACAGGTATTGAAATCGAACGACCAGGCTTTTGTCTTGAATCTAACATCTAGGTGAGCAGGCCATTTTTTTACTGGGTGTGATTTTTCACATTCAATTTTTAAGTTTATCGAATTTATTTTTCTGTTTTAGGACAATTTTCAGAATATGAAAGGGTTTTAAGACCGTAACCTGTTCAACAACATTTCTGATAAGATATCTGAAGTAGATTTCTAATATCTACATTTGTAATTTATATTCTTTTTTCATCGTGGCCATTTTTGGAAATGTTGTTGAGTGAGTGATCTTATTGGGACCTTTATCGAATATAGTTCGATATACCTATTTATCGTGAATTTTGTTAACTTTTACAGAAATATTTAACTTCGCAGTTTGAAGTTAGCAAGGAGGATTTCTAACTAACACCATTTTATTACCAGTTTCTGTTGGTTTTGTTTATGTTTCTAGCAAATTTCTGGTACCAATCTGACGTTTTCTAAAGTAATCCAGTGACTTATAGGCCCTTGCCAAATTTGGGAAGAGACGGATCGTTAACCATTAAACCTTCAGTTTGCTGCCGGTAGAGGAATTGGGAAATCCCACTTTCTGGAATCTAAGGTGAGTTCTTTTTTTATTTCTAGTTTATGAAATATAATATTGAATTTTTGGAAATCTCATCTTGGATTTTGACTTTTCCTCTCTGCCAACAGCGGACGGTATATTTATACTTTTTCTCTTTGTAATTCTAGCTCCTTGCCAAACTTTTAACTTAATTTGCTTTGTTTACCTTTCTTGTGGCACTTACCGCTCACCTGGGCGGATTTTTGAGAACGATTGACATTTTGAGAAATGTCGATCGGTTTAATATTGTAACTTTTGCATTATTATTTTTTTTCTGATATTAATCAACAATCTGGTCTAAAACCAATTTTTCTGTTTGCATATTCATCACATAAGCGAGCATACTATTTTTGCCAAGCCTAGAAGGACCAGCTGCCATAAGACAAACGTTCTAAAAGTTCTCTGGTATTATCCTCACCTATAAAGGCCTAATAACAAACAGGCATCTTGAGAAGATAAATGAGGTGAAGAGACTTGTGTCCAACCAGAGTCGAACGTCTAGACAAAGCTAACTATTCTGTTTGCCAATCTGAAGATCATTGTAAAGACCAGCATATTTAATTTATAACTAATTTTAATTACTGATATTTCAACTGTTTTTTTTGTCAATTCTAAAATTTAACTAATTAATTTAATTTTTCAAAACTCAGCAATTTGTCTAACAAGTACTATTTTAAATTGTTTCAGTCCAATTCTATTTATTTTAATAAATTATTGTAAATTTGTTTTTAAGAATATCTTTCATTTCCTGCAAGAAACGAGATTCCGCGATTCTCAACGTCTATCAAATAATTTTTGTCAGTTCTTTTAAGCTTTTATTTGTACTACTTGATAGTTACTTTGAGAGTTCTGGCGCCCATATAAAAATATATTGCTAACAAATAAGAGAAATCCACACCCAAATTATCATAGCCGGTATACTATTACGTTTCCATAAAATCAGGAACACAATCTGTTACAAATTTAGGAAAAAAATTGGCGTTTCATAGATTCTCGATAAAAATGAATTTTAAACCATTTCCCAAGGTCTCGTTTCACACCCTGCATAAATCATCTGGCTGCGGCATGATATTACCTCATCTTGATATGTTGATTTATCTCGAAAATATTCTTATGTATTCAAAGTATTTGCCTTATAAATTTGCATTCTGCAAATATAGTCCAACAGTGTATTTTAACCCAGATAAGCACAAAAATACTACCTCTAAAATTTAAGATAATGTCTAAATGCAAATAAGCTAGAAAAAGTACATGGAGTAGCAGTTCGTAAATAATGGGCATCCTTTAAACAGAACAGTGGCAATATACATAACCAAATAAGCACTAATAAGCTGAGGTCATCCTTAAACTGTTTTACTAGTTAAAGTGTATAAGTGCATCCAAATTTCGCCAAATAAATCGTAGAGAGTCTATTACTGAAAAATAGGACGAACACTAATTGGTTCCTTTCAAATGCATTGCCATAAAAACATAAAATAATGTAGTTTCCTTTAAGTATCGATCAAAAAGAAGGTAGCTACTGTAATACTTCCAATTACCGGTAATGGGAAAGGAAAATCGTCATCAGAAACGATGAAAAACAAAAAGAAAATTAAGAAGACATCCGGGCGCATCAAGCCGAACCAAGATAATAAACGTCTCCTATAAAATTGCTTCCAGAAATTATTTTCTTATAGATAACGCTGGGTCCATATTTTCTGGAAAACAATCAGAGATAAATTCGTTTGGCTTGCGATGCGAACTTCTTTTTTATTTTTGGACGGTATTACTTGTTAATTTTGGAATAAGGAATTCATAAATCTCGTAACTTTGTTTGGAAGCATTGGTAAAGTTTAATCTTTCCGGAATATTGCTAAATCCCAAAATCGTCTTGAGTGGAATGACCGAATCGTTTCGTATTTTATAAAGTAGTAAAGTTCATTCCCATTTTTGCTTTCAATAGTATTGATTGCGTTATGAATCTGCACAGAAGTGAATTCAAAGCTATTGGTCCATCCAATGCATACATTGAGTTTGGGGATGGTAATATTTAAAAACAATTCGAAAATGTATTTTAGAATATTTTAATGGGAACTACCAACTGCTAGGTAATGCTCGTGTAAAAAAAAACGAGACACAAATGCAGCCGAACCTTTAAGGGAAAATAATGTTTCTGCTTGCGTCGGCACATTAGCCGAAATTAATACTCGAAAAAGCGCCAAACCATAAAGAGCAATAAAAAACATCAGAAAAAAAACTTCATTTTATGGACTATTTGTTCTTACTACCGACTTTCATGTGTCGAGCATATGGCCGGCGTTATAATCGTATTTCATGAGCCAGTCATATCATTCGCCGTGTGATTTGTAAAACTCAGCCATTTGTCATATGCCTTTTATTAAAAATGTTTTACATTAATTCACAACGATGGCTTTAAGTGGAAGCGATTAATACTTTACACCCAAAGAAGTTGGGGGCGGTGAGATACGAACTAAAAATACTTTGACACTACCTTATCTGTTGCCAGTTAAAAGTGCTGCTGATGGTTTCACTTTATCTTTTATTTAATTTAACGCGGACTCCGATGAGTAGTTTTGAAATGTTTCTTATGTACCGCTGCAGCTTATAAAAGTGAACTTTGCTCCACCCTCCTTAAAATTGAGAAGTAGTACATCCCATGCAAGATATTTTTCTCCACATTGGAAAATTTACTTGGAAGTTCTGTGAACGAATATCGAGAATTTAATTTATGATTGCAGTAGGGTGTAAGACCCGTTGAAAATAAGTATACACCTTAAAAATGTTTCACTTGTGATTTTTTATTTATTTAATATAATGGTTTATGTTTTCGCACTTTAATGCTTACGTGGGAAGGGGACAAGTGGAGGATATGGCAGGTGCCTTTAGGTTGGAAGAAAGGAACGAGCGCGGCGAGCTTTTATTACAATTCTGTGAAGGTCTGAGGTCTGGTCATAAAGGGCGTATATTATGAACTGCACTCGAGGTGACTATACACGTACTATCTCCAATAGATAGTTCTAACAACATAGTAACAAACGAGATCGACTATTGATGGAGGGTCGATGACTTGCAAAAGTCCAACAACAAGAGCAAAAATATACCGAAATAAATAACAGTATTAAGCCAAAAAGCAGACAAGGTAAAGATGAGTGGGTAGCTGCAGAATGTCAGGAAATAGAATACTTGCGTGCTTTACACAATTTCTGGCACCGCAAGGCGAGCTCCGAATCCATCCCTAAAACATGATGGAAATGAAGGATCTATGAGCAGTTAATTTTTAAAGAGCCAAGAAAAACTAGGCAACCATTCAACTAGGAAAAACGGTCAATTCCTGAGATCCTTGAGTCTAAAGTTAACAACAAGCTCTGAAAGAAATGAAGAATCGAAAAAGCCTTGGTCACGATAATGCTCATGCAGGTGTTCCTAAAACATGTGAGACAATTGAAACAGTGATGCAGCTCTATACGCACCACAAAATATATATATATTTTGGCGTTACAACCTGCCTGAAGCGAGATGGTGAAATGATGAATTTGGTGTTCAGGTGGTTTGTCCAGGAACTTTTTCAGCAATTCGTCTTGCTCAGAGTTTTGGGTTCCTTCAGTTGTCTCAGATGATCAACATTCCATATAAAAGAAATGTATATTTAGATCTACTCTTTACAAATGACACGAGTGTAGAGATAGGTTTAGCTAGGGAACATATTTTAGATGATAGCATTCACCATGTTGGGTATGACTGTATGAGTACCTCATAACAAATGTTTATAAAAACAATCAATCCGGTAATCTCTTTATTGAGGATTTTTATTATGATTTCAGTAATGCGAACTACTTAGGTATAAACGACTATTTAGCAGGGATAAATTGGCGGGAGTGTTTGCCTAATCAGAATGTTAATGCTGCTCTAGAAATTTTTTATGAGATTTTGGGTTCAGGTATTGCTTTGTTTGTACCTGTTAAAAATATAAAATCAGCACTTATCCTAGATGGTTTTCAGCTGAATTAAGATCTCTTACTTTTCAAAAAAGGGTGGCACATAAATCGTATGTTCAGTCTGGGTCACATGCGGATTATACAAGGTTTTCCTAGGTGCGGTCTGAGTGTAAGCGAGCTAGAAGTGTGTGTTGGTCACAGTATCTATTAAGGGTGGACATGACAATGAATTTAAAGTTAACCCAAAATACTTTTGGATTTATATAAGGGACTTGAAAACTAATCATTCTCTCCCTCAATCTATGATATATGGTGCTGGGAAAGCAGATAATGGACTTGATATAGCTGCCTTGTTTAAAAAATACTTTGAATCTGTTTACACCCCGACCAGCCAGATTAATTTGTTAAGTTTTGATGTTTCGGAGAACCCGAACTTCACGTCTATTTCAAAGGAGGGGTTTTTTAATAAAATAGCCAAACTTCCTAACAAAGTTACTCTTGGCCCTGATGGAATACTCAGCAGTCTGCTAAAGCACTGTATCTGTACTTTGGTTGTTCCTTTGCACTATTTATTTAACAGCTCATTAACTTCATCGATATTTCCAGATAAATGGAAGAATATTTTTGTTGTTCCTATTTTTAAGAGTGGTGAGAGGAATTTAATTACCAATTATAGAAGTGTGTGCATTCAGTCTTCAATTCCTAAACTCCTTGATAGCTTAATAAGCGACCAATTAAAGTGGATGTGCCGAAACTTATTGAACAAAAGTTAGTATGGGTTTTGTACTGGTCGATCTACGTTCACCAATCTGATATCTCACCAAGCTAATATATTGAAAGCTTCCGAGAATTATAAACAAATAGACACTATTTATACAGACTTTCCAAAGCCTTCGGTCAAGTAGATCACCACACACTATTGAAAAGGCTTCACAACATAGGTTTTGGCACACAATCCATACTATGGACCAAAAGTTTTTGTCTGATCAGGATCACCATAATTGTCACCTCAGGTGTTCTCCAAGGAGGGCATTGTTTGTTTATTCTCTTTGTAAATAGTATTTTTGAATGTTTTCAAAATAGTGATGGTTTTGCATTTGCAGATGATCAAGTATCTCGCATAATTAACAGCTTAAATGATCAGTTACTTCTGCAGGCTGATTTGGACAGGTTGGCTGAATGGTGTAGATTAAATAAACTTAAATTAAAAGTTTCAAAGTGTTCTCAGATAAGTTTTTTCAAGGGCAATAAAAAGTTTAATACTTCTTACACAATGAATTGCATGACTCTCAAGTATGTATCAAAAATCAAGGATCTTGATGTTATCCTGGATGAAAATTTAACTTTTCTTAAACACATAAATGCAGTTACAGTAAATTCTTCAAATATGCTAGGCTTTATTATAAGAAATTGCAGGAATTTTTCGGTAGACACTGTTAGAGGATTGTATTGTTCGTTGGTGAGATCTAAGTTGGAATATGCTTCGGTGGTGTGGTCTCCTTATCAGATAGCACATACTTAATCAGTAGAGAGAATTCAGCATAAATTCTTACGCTTCTGTTCATATAAACTCGGACTTATTATAGAGGATCATGATTATACAGTATTAGAAGCAAATCTTAATCTAAAAGCTTTATCAGTAAGAAGAATTTATACTGGGTTGACTTTTATATATACTTTACTTAATGGTGGAATAGACTCTGCTGGTCTGCTAGGGTGTGTGTATGTGGATATTGCCACTAGAATCAGAAGGCAGGATTTTGTTTAATTTTTCATTCCGTTCCATCGGACAAATTATGGTTTTTACTTTCCAATTGACAGATATACTAGGTTGGTTAATGAATATCATCTTCAGATTTTTGGTATAAGGTTGTTAGAATTTAAAAGGCAATTTAATAGGATCTAATAATTTTTTAGTTTAATTACCATTAATTATTGTTGACAATAATGCTTAGAAATGTATGTATTTTTTTTATACCTATTATGATGGTTTTGCTGTCCATCTATTATACATCTATTATATTTTTGTTAATTGTAAACTGTTAATGGGGTTATCCCGTAATAAACAAATAAATAATTATATAAACACATAAAAAATGCTTGATTCAATACTGCTCACATATTCGTTCAATCCAATAATTCAGACAAAATACTAGCGGAATGGCTGAAGTCGGCTTTTATAATTATCCCTAAACAGCATCGCCCAAAGAATGTTGGGACTACAGACTCAGGAGTTTTACGAGCCGCACACTGAAGACTTTATTTCGAAGTATATTCCAAACGTGAAGAAAAAAGCGATGGCACCCAATTCGGCTTTTATCATATGGTTAAGCACATTGTGTTCTCAAATAAATTACTGATCCAGAAATGCAATTACCAGCGACAGTATGTATAATATATGCCTTATAGATTATTAACAAGCATTCGACAATATTAAGTACGATATACTCATAAACAGACTACATGAAATAGGACCGGATGCCAAAGATGTTGAAACTATCCAAGAGCTTCATTGGAATGAAACTGCAGATATAAGAATCAACAAAAATGTATATACCTATTATAACCATCACTATTCAACATATATGTGAAAAAGATCTTTCAATTTGCTATGGAAGAAGAAGAAGAAAGTAGAGGACTTAAGGATAACGGCGTCCCGTCACGCAGATGACACTACAATTTTGGCTACTATGATGGGCAAAGGTTTGAACTTAATGTCAGTGACCAAACTTATGGTATATAATATATTATGAGCTTGTATTTTGTCTACTATTACTAGATAAATAGTCAAGAGAAACATCACTCAAGAACGAATCCAGCCAACGCAGCAGTTTACCCCATATCCCATAGTCTCCCAATTTGGTCAATGATAAATTAATATTGACACAATCAAATGCTCTAGGAAGTTCAAGGAAAATAGCTACATGACATTCTCCATCATCAACCCTGTCCCGAATTTTATCATAGAATTCCTGAATGGCAGTATTTGTAGATTTTCCAGGTAAGCAACCATGCTGATTATCATTAATTAAATTAAATTTCAATAAAAACTTGAACAATTGAACTAGAAAAGCATGTTCAAACATTTTGAAAATGAAGACGGCATCGACACCACCACGGGTCTATAGTTCTCCATAAATTCAGGGTCACCTTTCTTAAAGATAGGAATAACTTTTCCCATTTTCAGCAGACTAGGAAATTCACCTGCCGAAAAGCTAAGATTTCTTAAGAATGCTAATGGCTTACTCAAATATAACACATGACCTTTTTAAAAAAACAAAGCTGAATTCCATCAAAACCAGATAACCATTTATTTTTTAATCTAGACTTAATTAAATGTTCGACCTCGTCATCTGTAACAGGCTTCAGAAATAAACTATTATAGTTCTTTTTAACAAAATTAGTGATATCATAAGCTGATAGACTATTCCTTCCAATTGACTGGAGTCAGTTGCTCATTAATAAGAAGATCATTGAAAGTTTCACAAATTGTGTCATAGTTTTTAATTCGTTTATGTTGTTGTTGCGCGTAAAACCCTTTTAAATGAGTTAGCAATATGAAATAAATAAGATGTTACCTGCCCTTTAAGGATGCGGCCAGCGCAACATATGCTCCGACTGTTCGTCGGCGTAGGTATGGGTCAATTATTTTGTTTTGACGACCAGGGCGCCACTAGTTTGAAATAACCAAATCCGCAGACCCAAACTAGAAGATCCTCGGTCTTGAGAATCCTTAAGGGTAACTCAAAATCAAACGACTATCAGCTACACTTGTTTGGTTGAGGTATCTCAGAGCACGGTACGTTCATGCAGGTTTAAGTTAAAAAATGTAAAAGAGCTGAATTGAAAACGAATAATAACCTGATATATGCTCACAAATACAGAACTAGATCATATCCGAAGTAACAATATAATATAACAAATTATTACGAAAGATCGAAAATCAATTTCAATAAATTAATGATAAACGCAATATTCATAGGGTATCTATCGTCACATCATACTAGTTATTAAGAGTTATCAGTATAATACCCATTGCTACTAAACCTTGTGTGCATCTACCATGGTATACATGGCCGCAGTTGTACATAAATAAATCTTAACGAATCAGTTATGAAATACCATTATGTAAAATTATTATAAGCAGATAGTTAATCAGTCAGAACGGCAATGTTTATCATTTACCACGTTATATATTAAATGGAAAGAATAAGGAAATATAATATGAAAAAAGATACTATGAGCCTTAATCGAACCGCACAAGTAAATAGTATCTCTACCAGAGGTATACTGATTTAAATTAGCATCGGTAAGCTATGCTTACACCTAAACAGTCCCAAAAATATTTATATCAACATAACGCAGGAAAAAATTAAACACGCAATCTAATACAAGGCTAAAAAATAGCAAAACACGCAAATAACATTATATGGAAGATCACAAGCATTCTGTGTACATAGTACCACACCCAACCCAACTTAAACTACACTTATCTCATCTGATCTTCGCCGATATCACCTGCGGAATTCTAAACGTAGGCTGCTAGGTGCCTTGGGCCCATAAACTCTCAGTGGCATTCGAGGTAGTGCCCACCTGGACATCCCGTAACTCTGTGGCTGCAATCGGTACAAAAAAAAACAATCAATCAGACTGACTGGTAGCTACTTGATTAGCTACTTGACTCGTTCCAAATAAAAACCCTAGCCACGCAGGGTTTTGGTGGTGATGACGAATGGGAGCAAGGCTCTCTCCTCCAGCACCCCATGGGGAAAAAGACGGCGTATTTTCTTCCGGAATATTCCGCACGTGGCCAGAAGATGGTTGCCACCAAATTTATTAATATCTTCAATAAGCAATAAAACGTACCTAAGGCTGTATGTTCATATGTATTGTTGGGAGGGTAAAAAAAAACTGACGATAAAACCATTATCCACAATGACTAATCAAACAGAAACTACCTCACTCCGGCCCGCGGCCATTCTAAACTGCTGATATCAAAAACGCTAAAAACATAAATACGCGGCGCATCAATTCACGCCTAAACACCTTTACCCAAGAGCCTGCGTCTCTGTTGGAACCAGCTGCGAAACAACCGGGCGGTGTTGCCAAATTTAGGGTACACAAGGTAACCACTAAATCATCTTGCCTGCTCACATCAAGCGAAAGCTCAGACAGTCGGTTAACATCAAACTGATGGTAGCACATCAATAAATTAGGTTGTTTCTTGTTGGCTTGGTCCGCAAAGTTTCTTGTTGGCTTGGTCCGCAAACACATCAAAGTTGCACGAGGATCGCTAGAGAAACATGTACACTTGGCAACATTCCAAGTTGGACAACCAACAATTATTGTCAAAGTCAGCTGCCTCATCTTATCTGAAAGCTATCATATCAGGAATAAACATTGACTAAATTTTTAACTTTTCCTATTGAATATTGAAACAAATCCAGGAAAATATCCGACAAACTCCGAAACCAATGTTTCTGACATCCACGAGACTGTTTTAATGTATATTATCATCGAGAAAGTGATTATTCGGGCAGGTAAGAGAACTATTTAATGTTTTGAAATGCACTGTTATAAATGCTTGTAACTTTGAAGGTCTCCGCGATGGCTAGGATAGAGTACGATTTATTGATTCATTATGTGCTAAGCCAGTGAAAATGTTCATAAAGCCCGCTCGATACTATCAAACAGCTCGAGAAAATTAAGTTACGTATACGACTTCAGAACTCTCAATTTTCCCTGGAACAGCCCGATAAAAGGCTAGGGTCATACGAGAACAATGCAGGTATCTAAACAAGTAAGCAATATTATGTTTAACTTGACGGACTAGCATAATAGATGTAGGATTTAAAGTGAAATAATCGACTTTATTTGCCTCTATCTGTTACATGTTTTTCTTACTAAATTGACATGTAACAATCTTACCAGTCAAGAGAGAAACAATTCCCCAAGCCATCCTCCCAGGATTCTCCGAAGAGAAAATTTTGTTCTGAAAATATTATTTTTCGTAGTTTTTACCAGCTTGTGATGTGTCTTAGCGGCGTTATATGTGGATTTCATTTCTGCATAGGTACATAAAAAAATCATTCAGATTTGCATAAGTACCCAAATTTGTATTCCTTCTTAAATTTTTGCGTAAACTATAAGAGGTAAGAAACACCTAAAAATCGCTTTTAGCATTTTTAACAAGTTTCAGTAAAAAAAAAACTATATATAGCAGCAGTGTTGCCATATCTAACCGGAGTTTGCAGTTTATTGCGACCATTCTTAAACAGCGAAACGACCTCGTTTTCATTTGATATATAAGCAGTTTGTCGTATGTCTAGGCTCTAGGTCAGTAGGGAGCCATTATTGTCATTCACTGTCATAACAATTACTAGTGCCATTTTTTAAATTAAAATTTCGAACGTCATTTTCTTTAAAAAAGGACAGATTTAGGCGGTAGTGAGTAGCCTTTTGTTTGATATGACATCGCGTACCGATAATAGATTATTTAATTATATAAATAACTTACGTATAAATAAATTCCCGAGTATCTTCTATCTTCTTATAAACACAAACGAAGCCAGCTCTAATGAATTATAAATCTAAATAAAAATCAGTCATCATAGTCGATATGTATACAAAAAACATAAAATACTTTCAAACATGTTTCGTGAGTCTATTTTAAACATTGCTGACAACTTTTCAGTGTCAACTGTGTACTTATAGAAAGAGGCTTCCGCTTATTCGTTACCGATGAAAGAATAGAGAGTTAGATTTACTCCATTGTTATGTTTATTAAAAGCTTTAAAATTGGTGCTTAAAAATCTAATTTTATTTCGTGTTTCGTGTTTAAAAAGTTAAGATTCCAGATGGCATGTTTATTTGATAATAAAGGATTTTTTGGACGATGTTAACGCTTAACGTACTTTGAATTATTTTTATTTTCCTAACTATTCTAAAAATTCTGATATTTTATATACAATATACAGTCCATTCTATTTCAGCCTTTTAGTTACCCGTCATTAATCGTCTCTACAAAAAAATCATTAGTTTTCCTAAGCCCTAATGTTGAAAACCTAAAAAGCCGCCGTAGGCTAGGGCACACGCGGTTTAATGTAATACCGATGTTAAAACTTGCTTGGGCTTGAAAGTTGCACAATCCACCCCCAAAAAGGAAGTTCCCATTTAAAATAACTTCTATTTGAATCACTCACGTTTGACCCCAACTAAGCCATTAGCGATGAATGTTATTTATATCTGTTGGTGATATTTGTAAAGTGGCACATTCCCAAGGGGTTGCATCAAGAGATTTGGCTCTAAAAGCCACTTTACAGGGTTGTTTAGGTAGATTTCCAACCCCCCATGGCGTTTGAATACGTCGAAAGAGAGAAATTTAAATATATGTGCATTTAGCTATAACAAGTAATGATATATTATACTGCACACTCATTGGTTAGGTTGTAAAGTTGCTGAAGACATTAGTAAATTCGCCAATGCTACAACTCTTTAATTAGCATTGACTTATTCAACTGATTCAATCGAGATTGTCATAGGAAAAATATTCGACGATAGTGTTGCGTACAGAATAATGACTCGATTATTATAAGAAAACAACTTCTACGTATGCATAGTAGGATACAAGATACAACTTCCAGTCTATCCGGAAGTAATAATTACCTTTTTTATAATTGACAGTATATTTTTATACATAAATGGATTCTCCTTTAATTTTCCTTTTCAACGAGGGGTAACTAGTTGCGATATTTATTTAAAATAGCTCCTTCAGGAGGTTATATTAAAAGGGTTTATATTTAATGGATCAGCAAAATATTAAATATTTTGTTGGCCAAAAGAATAATCGAGCAGCAAAATTAGATCTGCACACTAATCAAACAAATGTTAAAAAAAGAATTTCGAACTTCCATTATATTTATTTAATTTAAATTCGCAACGTTTCAGAGAGTTATGTCTCTGTCCGTCATCAAGTGTAAACGAATATGACCTGTAGTAGAATAGAGGAAGGTGGAGCCGTCCACTGAGGGCGCCGGCAATGGTGTGCTTTATTAATGGTTCCAAATAGTGGATGTTTCTACACTTGGATTGCTGAAGATATTCTCATTGTTTTTAATGAACAGCTTCTTTAAACTAGCGTTTTTTTCCAATGAGGTTACTTGTGGACCACCGCCTCTGACCATTCAATGTTGTGTTGTCTGGCATGGTCAGCTATCTCCGATCTTGTTGTTTCGTGGTGCCTCTGTATGTATTTTTGTGTTCTTCTATTTTTGCATTTAAAAAAAGGGTTGTTTTCCCACTATACGACTCCACACATTCACATGATATCTGGTAGATACACTCTTTTTCTTGTTTAGATGAATCAGGTTTTGTTTTTTGTTAGGACGCTTCTTAGTGTTGAACCAGACTTGAAGACCTTTTTGAGTTTATAGTAATTAAGAACACATAGCTCATATACAGTATGGTAGAACAGAAAAATCAAGTGTTGCATGCTTTTGATAATAATCATAGAATTTAAAATTAATTCATAATATATCTCCTACGGGATTGGAAATTGTGAAGATGGAAATTAATAAATGTAAGAATAGTGTAAATAGAGATAGAGAGCCTATTCCGTACAGTCTATTGTATTAGATTAGTTGATCGAGCGTGACTAGTAAGATTCCACAGTTGGTGCTTTTTGGATCCGCTTGATTAAGCAAACCGTTAGTGTAAAATAGAGTTGAGTAGATTTTAGGGTTAGTTTTAATCATGTCCCGATGATGCTAATATGGTTAGCAAAACGCGGTCCGTAGGCAAAATTCTGTTTCGGTATTGTGGATAAACTTCTGTGTTGGTGAATTTTGCCGAAGGTTCCAAACCCCAACATAGCTTGTAGTGATTAGCTTTAAGTCAAATCTTTTCGAATGTTCCTTTCACATATGGAATCATTAAGAGAGAGAGAGAGAGAGAGAGAGA
>MU188925.1:0-28708 GCA_016904865.1 Pissodes strobi | reverse complement strand
AGAGAGAGAGAGAGAGAGATCGTCCTATTGGTTCTACATTATAGTTCTCTTATAATCTTATTTATGGAGCTCTCCGTGTAACCATCTTGATACTGTCTAATCGACAGATGCTTAGTCAGTGCATAATGTAGAAGTTCGTTTGCATAGTGTTTTAATTGCAGACCTAGGCTGTAAAACCTGTTAAGTGTCATTAAATTTAAATCATTATATTGTGGTGAAAAAACTTGTTAAGTGCCATCCTTTTCCCTAGTAATGTTAACTTCAGCGATATAATCAGAGATTGTCGAAGTGCATAAAATATGTTAAATCACGTTGCTTGTTAACCGCCACACCGCATGTAAAACGTGTTATGTGTCAAAGCATTATGGCCGCTGTACTTAACAGGTGTTTCTTGTTGGGGTCATAAAAGTGCAAAATGGAATCTGACTAGTGACTGTGATGACTCTGATCAAAACTACGAACCTAGTGTCAGTGAGTCTATCGAAGAGGCAGAAGATGACACATTTAAGGTTGAGTGGCTCACGTAGAGTATGTTATCTACCGCACTTAACATCTTTTACATGCTTGCTGCAATAGTGTCGTACTTAACAAGTTTCACATAAATGCTTTTGTTGCAATATATTGCTTCATCTTCCAATGGCAGAAAACTGCTTCGCATAGGAGGTTACAGGATAAAATTAAGAAACTGAAGGATAGTGGGCAGGTGTATAAATCTTACCGAGGAGAAGGTCGTATTGTTGAAAGGCAATGTCAAGGCAATTCCTATTTATGTGGACAAAAGTGTTTCGAAAGAGTACCTGATGCAATCAGAAATAACCTTTTTGAAGATTTTTGGGTTATAGCAAATCACGACCTACAAAATTCACATTTATTTGGCTGTTTTAAATTCAACCCGATTAAGAGACGAATAAATAAAAGAGACACGCGTCGAACTTGTACAACGTCATATGTAGTAAAAGGACACAATACCTCTTATGAAAATTGCAAGCAAGCATTCCATGGAATTAATCGAGGAAAATGTGAGTAACTTGCGGAAAAATATCACGAACAATATTCACCTCCCCTTATTGATCAGATAGGGAAGCACCAACAACACAAGAAAAAAATATAGTAAAGCTAATCTTAAATATATGAAAGATTTCATATAGTAATTTCTAAAATACGAGAGCCACTACAGCCGTAGTAAGAGTTCAGACAAGTTGTACATGAGTGCACATCCCTTTTTGAAGAATTTGCAAGGAAACGCACTGAAGAAGGGAAAACTCCAATATCTCGTGATAAATTTAGAAGAATAATTACTAAAGAGTACAATATGTCCTTTAAAAGTCCAAAATCAGGTACCTCCGCTAAGTGAGATGAAAATGTAATCAAGATTACCACGGCAAAGAAATCGGTAACTAAGAGCTGCTAAAAAAATTTAAAGTTTCTAAGGAGATCCACCTCAAAAAGGTTAAAGCAGCAAGACGTATTTTAAAGAAAGCTATCGAAGAGTCTAAGAAAATCCAAATATCCATGTTATTACATTCGATTTGCAAAATTAACAACGGGGCCATGTTTGTATAAGAACAAGTTATGGTGTTACATTTTTAGTAGTCACTGCTGTAATGAGCCAGAACACTTATGAAACGAGTCTGTGACAAAAAGAGGCTCTGACGAAATTGCTAGTTGTTTGTTAAGATATTTTGGAACATTTGACACCAGGGGTGAAATCTTACATGCCGTAACTGTGGCGGACCAAATAAGGACTGGACCATTGTGGCGCTGTGGTTACGTCTTATGGCCCAAAAAATATTTTTCAAAATCATTCATGATGTATTTCCTGACGTCGTACGTACAGTGCTGCCTAGTGATCCTGATTTTGCACGTGTTGAAAAGGCTTGCTGCCTTTTCAACACGTGCAAAAACAGACGGCAGTATATTCGCCTACGCACTGGGAATCTAAGAAAATATTCTAAAAACAGCTCACAAAGAGAGGCCTTTTCAAGTTATTGTAATGACAAAGGAAGATTTCTTTTTGTTTTCTGAATTTCGCAAGAACTTTAAGTAGCCTGAGGATGTAGGAATAAGCTATGCCGTGAAACTGGACTTGCGTTATGAAGATCCTTTACAAATTTCTGTACACAACACCTACTCTGGCTGGCCTATATGATTTTCTTTGAAGAATCGAGGCAGACCTAGTGTTTTTCAAGAGATACCAATAGCAGATGTGCCACAGAAGTATCGTGAATATCTTCCAATAGAGAAGAGTAAACTGACCCACGTTGTGTTCTGTTTACAATGGATTCCACCGGTGGAGCATACCTTTTATTATTCACACAAATCATAAAACAATTTGGAAGATAGGCAATCTGATCAGAAAATGTTTGCTATTTTTTTGAAAAAGTTGCTTCATTCCATTTCTTAGCGTTATATTTTCATTAGTTTCTCTTTTTTAGTCAGTTATGTTTTCTCTAGTTTACCTAGGTATATTTCTCATGTTATCTTCTGAATCTGTAATAATTTTTATGTGGTGTAAAACATGATATATCTCGTTTTAATTTTTTTTAAATATAGAAACATAAAAAAAAATTGTAAATGTTATTCCTTGTCACTATTCTATTCAAATTACACCTAAAATTGATAAAATATCAGAATAAACGAAACAAGCAGTTATTTTTTATTTTTTTATTATTTTATTTTGACAGTTTTTTTTTCAAAATTTTATCCATTTTTTCTTTATGTGACATAACAGGTTTTACAGCCTCTTCAATTATTCCTAGCTTGGTTGCTTGAGAATGGTTTGACTGGAAGTTCAGATGCTAACCGGTGTGGGTTGGTTTCCTATATTCAGAAGTATTAATTAATCCATTCTTCCTATCGACAAGAACATCTGGAACCGATCGAGAGCAGTTCTTCTCCTTCTTAATAGTGAATTTAATGGAATCCTTTACTGAAATAAGGTGACCAAGAGAAGAGTCTAACTGTCTGTCAGTTCCATACCAGATTATGAAAGTATCATCAACATATCGCAGTTAAATTTTGGACTTGACGATTGCGGTATTAATTGTACTAGTTTTAAACCATTCTATATGTACAGAGTTATCCAACGAGCACTAGACAAGGCGATTTTTTGACTTTCCCTGTACTTTATATAAAAAAAACTGAAAAAGCCATCTTATGTAATTTTCTCCCGCGAATTCGGATATGTTCAGCAAAAAACAATTGAATATCAAATAAAAGTGCTAGGGGTCACTTTGATATTTTTTTAAATGGAACACCCTGTATATTACTAAATATTTGGACTCTCTAGAAAAACCTAAACACATTTTGTGTATAATATCCTATACCTATCTTTAGCTGTTTACCAAATATTGACAGTTGAAAGTCGGGTATTTTGACACTTTGACAGGCTCTAAAATCTAAACCGCACAAGATCAAAGAAAACGGTTTGCACATTCCTATCTTAAGTTTTCATAAACTATCGAATGACAGTATCATCGAATTTAACCTGCGGATAAAATTAACCGGAACTTTTAAACCTCCGTTTAAATTCAGAGTTACTATCATTCGATGGCTTATGAAAAACCAAGATAGGAATGTGCAAACCGTTTTCTTTGATATCGTGCGGTTTAGTTTTTAGAACCTGTCAAAGTGTCAAAATGCCCGACTTTCAACTGTCAATATTTGGTAAACAGCTGAAGATAGGTACAAAATGTGTTTAGATTTTTCTAGAGAGTCCAAAAATTTAGTAATATTTAAAAAAATATCAAAGTGACCCCTAGCACTTTTATTTGTTGTTCAATTGTTTTTTGCTGAACATATCCGAATTCGCGGGAGAAAATTATATAAGATGGCTATTTCAGTTTTTTTTTATAAAAGTACAGGGAGAGTAAAAAAATCGCCTTGTCTAGTCCTCGTTGGATAACCCTGTACATTCGCTATCACCGCAGAGAATGGAGAACTCAACGGCAGGCCATCGTCAAAATGAACACGGTATTCAAGTCTGGATAAACTCTAAAAATCGTCTTATCAAAAAACAAAACCTGATTCATCTAAACAAGAGAAAGAGTCTGTTTACAAGATACCATGTGAATGTGGAGAGTTATATATTAAGGAAACAAAACGTCTTTTAAATGTAAGAATAGAAGAACACAAAACTAAACACACACAGAGGAGCAAAACAATAAGATGGGGGATCGCTGACCATGTTTGGTCCAAACAAGACGACAGCAAATGGTCAGAGGCGCGAGTAGTTCAACAGGAACCTCATTGGAAAAAGCGCAAGTTTTTATTAAAGACAATGAACATATCCTCAACAATCCAAGTGTAAAAATACCCACTATTTGGCTACCACTAATAAAGCGCACCAATGCCGAAGCGACGCCCTCAGTAATCTTAGAATTGAGATTAGTTTGGGTTAGTTGATAACGGACAGAAATAGGTCTGTCCGAAACGTTGTGAAAGTAAGTTGAAAGTTGAATAAAAACAATGGAAGGTTGTGAAGTTCTTCTTTCCATATCAGTAATGAGTCTCTACCACCTTCATACAGACATACCAAACCAATCCAAACCTTCATATTTAACATGTTGTGTTCACTCGAATGTTGTTTTATCTATATTATTGCTTGTTCATCCCTTTTATTTATAAACATATTTTAATTGCCATTCAATAAACTGATGATCAAATAATTTATTCTGATGATCGATGAAATGATTTAATTTAAATTCGGCTGTTATCCTATTCATTTTGCAGCTAGTTCATCCATTTAGAACAATAATTCGATTATCATTCTATTAAACTGATGATCAAATAATTAAATCACTTTAAAAAATTAACATGGCTACTCTGTGACGTCAGAAACAATATATTTGAAAATTGGATATTTTAAACACATCACACAGAACCCATGTCGACTGTTTTTGAAACTGTCGCCTTAGTCCAGGTCATGCGAAGTAATTTTCAACACATATATTAACTTGTGACCCCCACTGACCAAGGCTCAGATGAGAATTCGAATATATTAAAAATATATACAGAACTTCCCGCCGGTTAGTAAACGTGGCAATTTGTCAGAGATCAGCTTAAGTGAAATACCGCCACCATCAAGATTCTCAACAATTATTATCTTACATCAAATTACTAAATTATTAAAGGGATATGCCATCATTCTTCTATAGATCCAAAATCGATCAAGGTCTAATTTCAGATATCCTTAAAAATACAAGGGACGATGCCATCTTGGGCTTTTCTCTAAATCCCTATTTATATTGGTCGTTCTTTTTGTCTTACCGTTTGATTCTGGATTTATAGCTTATAAGAGAATTGCCTAAGGGACCGAGAAGATATATTTCTTAAACTCTAAGTGGACGTTCTTTTTAGGTCCAAGTGATACGAATCACCCGAGCACGTGACGAGGCGACCATTTTTTAGTCACAATTTTAAATGGAGCCACATAAAAACTTCTTGAAGTGTTTTAAAACATAGGGTGTTCAATAAAACCAGGTAATTATGCTATACATTATTCAGGAAGACGTAAATCAATTCTATTTTCTAAGTACAAATACGTGTTTTTTGCGTACAAACCAAAATAGCTTGGTTTGGTATGGTATCTATCTATCTAAATAGAGTTAGCAATGGCTGAACAGTGAACATTATACAGGCATCTGAAAGGAATTTAAAAGTTTTCTTATACCAGAAAAAATAAACAGAAGAAAGCTCAAACTGATGAGAATAAGCTGAAATGCTCTTCTGCAACTGCAAGAAATCAATAATAACTGCCACACGACTAGTTTTCAAAACGGAAGTAAGTTAGAAGTCGCTGAGAAATATTTTAAATCAAGAAACATTTAAACTATTCATAATTCACTACTTATAAGAACTGTTAGAGACTAATCCAGAAATCAAAATTTTTCGAAGGCTTACTTCTCCACCCTAAATTTTATTTAGCAACATTTTACCTTAATGATCAGATCAGATCATAGCTCTGGACTATGGATTGGAATAACCCTTACTGAATGTCCAAATGACGCCTTAATGTCCAAAAAAAACTAATGTTTGGGGATTGGTTAGCCATATTTATTGGCCTATTTCTTCATTGATGGGTCCAAATAATTTGAATTTAATAGGAAAACGCATAATTCAAA
Source organism: Pissodes strobi (assembly GCA_016904865.1). Taxonomy (NCBI): domain Eukaryota; kingdom Metazoa; phylum Arthropoda; class Insecta; order Coleoptera; family Curculionidae; genus Pissodes; species Pissodes strobi. The sequence continues at coordinate 22,586 of MU188925.1, read as the reverse complement.
AAATTAGACACATAATTCAAAATATCGATGAAATTTGGTACCAGCTTTGTGAGGCACTATTTTATACATGTATAATGGATTTCCCAAAAGTGGATTTAAAGACGTGATCCACCCCAGATATGACTTAACTATATCTCTTCTTGTACGGTTGTAACGCGATTAGTTAATTGCTTAACAACTGGTCCATATGCCTGGTTCACTCAGCGGTGTTAATATTTATTGGTATGGATCGTAGAGTAGACAGTAGGGCGAAGACTCCACTAAACTTCCTAATATGAATATATCAATGATTTTTAAGCATTGAAATTAGGGTTGTAAAATTTAGAAAACTATCTAAGAATATTGAGAAAAATTAAAAGAAATTGCCTAAACTCAACTTCACATTGACTTCAGCATACCAAAATAAACATCCAAGATCCTACTTAAGCCATTTATTTAGATATTTATTATATGCTGAGACACTACGTATCAAACCTAATTAAAATTATTGTATCGCACTTAAAATAATTATAACATTCTTGAAAATAAGTCTTACCCAATTTATGAGATCATTATTCCTTAATCTTAAATTCCAAATCATAAATCCTGACTAACTAAAATCTGAATTTATAAAGTTCTGACTAAGTAACTGACAATCATAGAACGCCCCAAATAAAGATTAATTCCCTAAATAAAAATAATTATAAATTAATCACAAGGCAGTGATACATCAGTGAACAAATAAACAGTTAAATCAAATAAATTAACCTGTAATCATCAGTGAACAAATAAACATGTTAAATCAAATAAATTAACCTGTAAAGAAAATATGCGACAGAGGGCAATCGAAGTGAGCTCAATACGGTATCCCGTTTATGTACACAAATCTAAAGTGGTGGTTATGTAAGACGGTCTACAGCTATTAGGCTTAGAGCAAATTACAGTAAGTGTCTAGCATTTAAGTGAGTATACACACTACAAAAAGTAAATCAGATAATTATAATAATATTTGCTTTCCGAGATAATATCAGATACGATAGTGAAGAAAGTAAGTATTATTAAATCAAATAACGGTAAGAAACGGTAATAGGTAAGATTCAAACTAATAAACGATAAGTTCGATAAAAATAAGATAAGTAATTATATGACCTACAGTAAAGGCGTAGCATTTAGGTAAATGTAAACTTAGCTATCTATATTAGGGAGACTGTCAGTACTACGTAGATAGGAAAAAAATAAACATATTCTCTCATTTCAATGACATCAACAAGATTCGTATTTGCTTGGAAGATTGAATTTTTTACCATATCATTTTATTGTAAGATTTATACGAAGATTCTGCTAGGTCTTGCCCTGGTATTCATTCACAAGACTTAAGCATCTAAATAATTCCATAATCTATTCTTGTCTTGGTCTTGCGAAGTCCTACTAATGGTGAAGAACTGAAACAAGATTAAAGCAAAACTTTGTACAAAGTTCCGCTTTGCAACTAAACCATCAAAAGCTAACACATTAAAAAATCAGCAATATAAATCCTCAATTTTCATTCGAAAAAAATAACAGCTTGTTAATTTTTCCAACGGAACGCCCAATAAAAAATAATTAATATGTTTCGTCCATAAAATTGCTCTGCAATTAAATAGCCATAAATGTCTGCGTCCAAATAGCATTTTAATGGAAGCCTCGAATATGGAGCGACAAAAATAACAATAACTTTGACCGAAAACTTTAGGAATCATTAAGCGGTAATAAACTCAAGTAACCGGAAGTAATCTATTGATAAAGCAATGAAATTGAGAGAAAAAGTTGGTAAAAGTAATAAAAAATCAAATTAAATCAAAGAAAACGCTTTTCTATCGGAATTTCTGATCTTTGTTATAAAACGTGTCTGAATTTGCATTAGAAATTAGGAATTTGTGTTTCGAGTTAACTGAATAAGGCAAATAAAATTGTTTCATAATTTTGATGACGTTTAGTGGGATAACAGCTTGGATAATTAAACTAATACATTTATATTATTTTATTGAAAGTTTCATACTTAAAGTAAATAAACTAAGAACTTAATAATACTGGCGAATTATAGCTTCATTCAATTAAAATTTACAGAGGAGATGATTATTCAAAACTTGTTTTTTATCTGTATACTTACAAATACTTCCTATGAATGATATTTCAAAAAGGAAAACTTAATCATTTGAAACTGAAAATGTTTGTTTACTAATCATTTGTATCTCTTTGCTGTAATAAATCTATATTGATTATATTAAGGATAAAGCATATTTTTTGTACGGCCGGGCGTAAAATATCATTTTATACCCCCCATTTGCAGACGCAAAATGGCACTTTTACGCCCTAGAGTGCAAAAATAATTGAAAAGCCCGAATTAATTTATGAACTAATATCTTGGCTGAAATTTGACACTGACACCAGCAAAAAAAAATCATCAAAGATCATTTGAGGTGAACTTTCCAAGTAGAACCGAATGGGAAACTGGACCAACATCTATCAGTAGGCAGGACCAAACCTGGTTCACAGACGGGTCAAAAACTGCAGCTGGCACTGGATCAGGAGTCTATTCTGCTAGTCATAGTCAGAGCAAATACTATGCACTGGGTATGTATGCTTCTGTTTTCCAAGTAGAGGTATACGCCATACTCCAGTGCGCCATAGAGAATAATAGGAAGGCCACAAACAATCGGCGGATCCTAATATTGTCGGACAGCCAAGAAGTGTCATCATGACTGGTGTGAGAATGTCTTGAAGAACTACAAACCCTGGCAGACCGGAATACGGTAAGACTAATCTGGGTGCCAGGACACAGAGGGCTCGAAGGCAATGAAAAAGCTGATGAACTCGCCAGGAGAGGATTAGAAACAAAACTAATCGGCCCAGAACCGGCTCTGGGAATACCAAAAAGTATGACCCGGAGCCACATCAAAGACTGGGTTCGTAAAGAACATCAACGTCACTGGATATAAATCCCCAGGCAAAACCATGGAAAGGAATTTATTGGCCTACCATGTAAAAAAAGAACCGAAAAACTGCTAGTCATGAACAGAGATCGGTTGCGAATCATAACCGGTCTTTTGACCGGCCATGCATCCCTCGTACAGGACACAAAAATACTGGAGTGGCTATCAAAAATACTGGAGTGGCTATCATAAAACCACACAGGCTCAATACAATAAGCCTGTACAGGCTGCAGTACTATATGGGGACGTATGTCGGACAGGCCTAGGAAAAAAAATAATAAAAAATTACAAAATGTTAAATTTCATGACGCTTTAATCATTAAAATCGAAGAAAAATTATTGTTTGTACCTCTGGCGCAATTTCAGCCGCCGCGCTCATTAAAATACTAAAATGACTAAACAAGATTGATTTTTATAATGTGGCCAAATGAAGAGAAAAAATAAGAAATTGATTTTTTTTTTTTGAATAACATATGTTTCTATAAATGTAATTGGTATTATGATTGACCCATATTAAAATAGACAATCCTCGCAGAATTCGGGATCCTATATAAATAGAAAGGGATACCCACTATTCACTTGAGGCGGGAGAAATAGAAAGATATTTGCAGCTTTATTTCTGAAATTCCAAAAACAGATTATAGATTTTCTTTTTAATATGATACCTATATGGCAAAATAAGTCAAACCTATATTTTTGTTACAGGTTCAAATAATATGCGAAGATGTTAGTAGCATACGAGATTTGCTTCTTTGATTTCCTGGTTCTGTACATGGCAGTTCTGTACAGGGTGGCTCGAATTCGAGTCTATGTATGGGGAATTAGAAAACAGTAAGATATACAGTGTTGGTCAAATTAGGGTAAAACTGTGCATTTAGGGGCCTAACAGTATGTCGTTTAGAAAGTTTTAAAATTCCGAGTATTTCCGGAGATATCCGGAAAAAACGGAATTATTGACAAATCGTTTTATTTTTTTCCTGAACTTATTTAGAAACGGATTTCAAATTGAATTGCACTTATGCATCGCCACTTTTTCTGCTCTATCCAATGGTGGTATCCAGTTTGGAAGCCAACTTTTCGTCTTCAAGGGGCCATCATCAACTTTCTTTTTTTAAATGCGAACTTTAGTTTTTTTTATCGTTTTTCAGATTATATTGGCGTTATTAATATGAATATGTGTGCAGAAAACAAAATCAAATATTTTCATAGAACATACAAATTTCAAAAGTAACATAAACTATTTAAAATTACGCCAAAGAAAATAAGTAAAAAAAAATCAATAAAAACTTAAAAAAAAAATTAAAAATACATTTTTATATTAATACCGCCGCCAATATCTTCTGAAAAATTAAATTTCTCATTTTGAAAAAGGAAGTTGATGATCGACCCTTGAAGACAAAACGTCGGATTCCAAACTGAATACCACCATTGGATAGAGCGGAAAAAGTGGTAGTGCAAAAGTGCAATTCAATTTGAAATCCGTTTTTAAATAAGCCCAGGAGAAAATAAATCAATTTTTCAATATTTCTGTTTTTTTCCGGATATCTCTGGAAATACTCGGAATCTTAAAATTTTCCAAATGGTATATTGTTATGAAACTAAATACGGAATTTGCCCTTATTTGACCGACACTGTATCTCTTACGGTTTTCGAGTTCCCCATACATAGACTCTGTACATGGTGCGTGGTAGTTGGATATTCAGGAGATCACCCATTCCCATTCCTATTACAACAAAAATTCCGACTTACATCACAGAATTTGGTCATGTATTATAGTTCTTCCTAATATCGCCCTGATGAATGACAATCTCAATCTTAATAAGTGGTAGTTTACCTGAAGAAAACTTTGCCAACAAAGAATATGGGTATGCTGAAGTTGATAGAAATGGGGTTGAAGCACGTAACCATGGTTGTTTGTATTTTACGATGTTATTTTCAGTTTACAATGAATGTATGTAGGAGCTGATAAGAAACACATAAGAAAAGCAACATTGTCATAATTTACTTAAATTATTTTTGCTGTAGCGCTAGTTAGTGCTTGCCAATTTATTTATTTATTCTTATTGATTTATGCATATGCCCACAAATACTTTGGCGAGAGTATGTATCTATAAGTTACAGTAGAATATTGTCACGTCTTACGCTGTTCTCTTGGTTTTTTTCAGTCAAGGTTTTCCACTGCGTCGGATCAAACCTGGGAGTAGGAAGCATAAGCCCCGGCTTACACCAGGCATAAAATTGTCAGCCTCTAACCTACGATCTCTTAATGCAATTTTTATTTTGTATTGAAATAAGTACCGCAGTGGGTCATAAATGCAGCTAAAATTGTATGTATTTGTCTCCTCATCGCGGGGAGCAGACAGAAGGAGAGTTGGTCAATTATTAACGACTCGCGTAATAGTTCTGACCGTAAGGATTCCTAGATTGAAAATGAACCGGATACCCTTAATACTTTTTATTGTAACATCGCGCGGGCCTAGCCCAAACATTATCCCCTTCTATTAACCCTTCTTCTTATTTTGATGGTTTTTGGTGCCTGATTCATTTAGCTTTTTTCTATTCAGTTTTATAAGGAGAGGAGTATTTCTATCGTGCCTGAATTCGAAGCGATATCCTCTTTGCATGAAGAGGGTAGGGTGAACTGGACAAGCCATCTAATTTTCGCGCTATTTCTTTGCTGTCTTCTCCATCAAACCTCATTGAGAAAATTGTAACTCATGATGCTGTTTCTTGTCTTTTTGCGATGTACCTTCAGTGGCAGCGGTGTTTTGTGATCTATCTAAGGCCTTTGACTATGTAGATCACAGAATAGAATTATCGAAGCTCTAGCGGCATGGATTTAGGGATTCTGCTCTTAATTGGTTTGGATCCCTACCTTTCAGGTCGAATCCAGTTGATGGTCATTTCGGGCGTTCGGTCGTCAGGCTGCGGTATTGAGCGTGGGGTTCCGCAGGGGACTGCCATGGGACTGTTCTGTTCCTGCTATATATGAATGACCTAGTTCGAGTTAATATTTGAGGGAGATTTAGATGTTCTGCCGGCCATATCATTATTGAGTGACACTGTAAAGACCTTGAACAACTAAAGTTTAACATAACCTGTGATTTAACGAAAATAAAAAATGGTCTGATTCTAATACTGACAAAGGTTTCAGATGCAAAGTGCAGGGTTTGGATTTTAGTGCCGACATAATTAAGGGCGGGGGTATCGCTAAGTTTTTGGGTTAATTTGGGGAAAGATATATTAAAGCTTTCATCTGCATGCTTCGCCATTAGAATGGCGGGTAATTAACTTGGCGCGATGTAGTGATGGCCCAAGTAGTCTACTTCGCTTTTCTCGAGTCTTATATCAGGTATGAGAGTCCTTTTTGGAGCACTAGTAGCAAACACCTTCTTAACACATGTTTATTCTACAGAAGAAGGCTGTTTGCTTCAGGCTGATGTTAATCAGTAGAATTCCTGTGGAGTTGCAGAGGATACTTACGCTTTTTTTCTTTGTTTATCCTGGAGACTGAGTCTTTTTTCTTTAAGTATCGTCCGAGTATCCAGGGTTCGACCCATGCCTACTAAAAAAACCATTTATTTATGAGGGCAGAAAAATATACAACCCCGTTCGAATTAGGAATGTCAGCCCGCTCGGGTTTTCAGACCATCCCTGAATCCCAGAATCTTATTCATTATATATTGTTTCTTTATTAAATCTCGGATTAATTACTAGAGTACTTTTGAATTGTGTTTCGTTTTTTAAGTGTATAGATTTATTCTTATATGTAACATGTTTTGACAACAGGACATTTTCTTGACAGTAACAATTTCTTGACAGTAAAGCCTTTTGAAGTTAAATTTCATAATAACCGGAATATTATGTAGGCGATTATGTATATCACCCTTTTTAAATAAAAGTTTCCATTCTTTGATGTTCGAAAAAAAAAGGAAATTTCACAAGTTTGCAATGTCTCCATCTTACACTCTGTATACACAGTTCTAACATCTCATCGATGGAATGCGAAAGATATATTGAAAGCCGTATCTTTATGTGGTGATTTACCTCGAAAACAAAATTGCATTGTACAAACCTATTGTACAGCAGCGCAATTACAATTCGATAATATCTCCCTATTTTACTAACTGTATTTTATATATGCTTACTCCGCTTAATTAGTCTTATAATTTACGGTAATTATGAATTATGAGGAACAACTTTGTTAGAAGGCCAAACAACAGTGCCATCATTAATTCGGATGATATTTATATCTCTTGCGCCTTTACGACTTATAATTTATTAAGACGTCACTTTTTTCCTCATTAACCTCTCATAGCCCTTAATTTAACCCCATCAAGTTCCGTATTTCTTGTCCCCCAAACGTGACCACTAAACGCAGATCTCAAGCACTGGTGCTCGGCCTATCCGAAATAAATTAATGACCGGCATAAATCTGAAGTTTGGCCCGTCTCTACAACGCGTTTCCATGACGGATGTCACCGTTGCTAGTTTATGATATTTCGGGCCGGTTTCGTTTTGGCGCCATCCCTTTTCAACGAGGCACAAAGTGAACTTAGGGAAGGGCTTGTTTGATTTGATCTGAAAAAGAGTTCCCGTTGTAGGCGTTGTCCGTGTCCTCCATATGAGGCAAAAGAACCGATATTTTATATAATTAACACTTTTCCTTATGCCATTCATTCATACTTAAAAAAAAGCATGGATTATCATGAATATTTTTTTTATTAGCAAATGTTTAAAAAAAAAAGCTGGGACTCATTATAATATTTTTTAATGTACAGGATGACTGAAAAAAAACTAGACCAGAATCAATTTTACTTTTCTAACCCATTTTTGCCCACTGTTCCAATATCGGAACTTGCTACTTTTATACCCACCAAAATTATATCTCTCATCTGGCGGTTTTCAGATGCGTCGAGACATGCTTAGTAAGCACATGTGTTTACATCAGTGCGGTCGTTTGCTTCCGTATCGATATATACGCTTTAGATCGATAAATAAAAGTTATCGTTTTTAAGGTTAAGGATGGCGTCTAAGTAGTAAGTATCTAGAAGGCTTTATTTATCTGTTCAAAATGTTACATGTTTTTCAGTTCTTATATAATGTAAGAAAATGTCTACGCAATAAAATTTTAGATATTCTTTTGCAAGTTTTGTAAATTCTTGTGATAATTTAAGTGTTCCGTTTGTGGAGCAGTGGGCACGGATAAAGGTGAGAAGATTTTTGGGATGCTGATATCTTTATTACACCCTCCATAGATGGTATGGACAGTGCAAAAGATAGTGGTGACGAGGAGAACTGCAATGCCATAAATAAACTTAGTGGTCCCCAGTTAAGAAACTGCTGCTTCAGCAAAAGTGCGGAATCAAGGGTGAAGAGAAAGATGATGAAGCATCGGAGGGCAATCATTTAAATGTATCAGAAGCTCAAAGTGAGATCCATGTAGAAGAGGATACACAAGCACAAAACTGGAAAATATAGTGAAAGTGATAGTGACGACTAAATGAACATGACCTTGTCTGAAATAAAAAAAATGCTTTTCCCTACAAACAAGAATTGGTCAAAGAAAATAGACCTTAACCACACATTCACACAGCGTACACCAATACAAAATCTCTCCAGAATTCCCTTGGATCCTGTTGCCTACTTCGAAAATATTTTTGATGACTCTGTCTTAACTCTACAATAAAATATGCAAATAGTGACAAGAAGGAAAATAATTTTACAATCACTGCATAGTGTCCAGATGGCGAATGTAGTGGGAAGTAGGATCAGGGTCTTGATACTGTTGTTGCCACGTAACCGATTTGAAACTATCAAATGATATTTACATTGTTCTGATAACTCAGATCTTCCAAAAGACGATAAATTTGGAAAAATGGCACCGCTAAGAACAATCCTGAAGAAACGGTTTAGATTGTTCCAAATTCCAATAGAGACTTAGTATCGATGAAAGAATGGTGCCTTATTTTGGGAGACATGGCGCCAAATATTTTTTAAAGGGCAACCTTATCAAGAAGCCACACCAAAAACAAAGGATGACCAAACAAAGATGAGTTTGGTGCTGGAGGTTCCGTTGCGATGAATCTTTTAAAAGACATGCCTAGAGATAAGCCATTTAAAATTTATGGCGATAGATTCTTCAGCTCATTAAAACTAGCGCACCGACTTCAACAAACCGGCTTTGACTACACTGCACTGGGACAATGAAATATAACAGGATCGAAAAGTGTCCAATTACTTCAGCAAAACTTATGGAAAAACAATGAATATGACTTTTATACAGGCACAAAAAACAAAACAATGTTACTATTACAAGTTGGAACGACAACCGTATAGTATTACAATTAGTACCTTCAACACGGTTAGTCCAGAAAAAGAAGTAAAACGATGGGTGTCGGCTTAAAAGAAAAAAGTCCCTGTCAGAGAGCATTTGTAGTGTCACAATATCATAAGTTCATGGGATGAGTGGACCGAATGGACGATTTATATAAGATATCAATTAGATCCACGAAATAGTGGTGGTCGGTATTTGCTTTTTGTGTTAATGGAAGTGTGCATAACACTTAGCCACTCTATAGAAAACAGGAAGGGAAGAAGTTAGATTATTTAGCCTTTCGGCGAATAATTGTTTCTATTCAGAAGTATGGGTGTCCACCTATTTGGAGGGGATCATCCTATGACTCCTAAACCATTATCTGCAAGAGTGGCCGATCAGGATAGACACGACCAAAGTGGATATTGGATCGTCAATGCTACAAAACAAAACAGATGCGCTCTTTGTAAGAAAAACTCTAAGAAAGTTTGTCTAAAATGCAATCTTAACTTGCAGTCCTATTTTGTGCAGTTTCACAGGAAATAAAATATCTTATTACAAAATATTTTTCTAAATGTATTTTTGTTTAAAAAACTTTATGGTGTCATTCAATCTCACTGTTCCATTATTGGAACAGCCTCAAAAATTAAGTTTCAACAAAAACAATTTTTATGTATTTTTATTTTTATTACTTCAGCATACGTCTTAGACAAGGAAAATAGTACTTTAAACAGAAAAATTTGAAACAAAATAGTTCGGGCAAAAACGGGTTAAATTCACCACTATACAGTGTGCCTTCGTTATCATTGGCTCCCATATTATATATAGCTCCGTTAATAGTACTACGATTTTTATAAAGTTTTGGTTGAAATTACACCAACTCATCAGGTGATTATGACGTAATAAGAAAATATGGAACTGATATATAAAGTAGATTTTTAAATTTTGAAAGTTGTTTAAAATTTGCTGAAGCAAGGAATTATTGGCCATGTAAGGAATTATTGAACATTGGAAATTAACATTTTACCTACTTTGACAGGCTATGGAATTAAAACCGCTAATTTAAAGCGAAACGTTTTGTGCTTTTCTTATCTTCGTTTTTATCTTCTGCCATAACGACAGCTTTCAGTCTTACCGGAAGCTACACAAATTTTCAAAAACTCATTTAGGCAGTTGTTTTTCTTGCGAACTGATAAATCGATTTCGATAAAAAAAATTTAACTGTAGCTTTTTTCTTTCGCAATTGCGTTGTGGTAGATTTTTTTTTATTATATAAAAACAGGGTGCAAAATGAGAATAGTTTTTTTGTGCTTTAAATTTGAGACACCCTGTACGAGCATTAGCAACAACAATGGATGCATAAAGAAATCATACTATAGCCTCATGTTTTCTGAACATTTTGTATTTTTAATTTCTCTGATATCTAGCTGTAATATCAAAGAAAATACACAGTTTTATACCAGAACATCTTTCTTTTTATATTAAAATAACATTTTGAAATCATTAAATTAAAAATACTACTAACCATAATTAAGAATACATAGCGATAAAAGTACATTAACATTTTCGTGGATGGCTCAAAAACCAAGGAAGGAGCAGGCTGTGGAATTTACTCCCGAAGCTTGCGAATTGAACTTAAATGGTCTATGGAGGGACACGCAAGCATAGTTCAGTCTGAACTTGCTGCAATATCCATGGGTTAAAGGACATGCACAGTGCGAAGGTAACAAATCAGCGGACAAATTGGCTAGAAAGGCAGCCGGTTCGAACATTATCGGAGCCGGCCCTTCAAACCTACCTGTCGCGACGACGATACATATGATAAAAAAGATCACCCATGAAGACTTTAGGGCAAGATGGGACGAAACAACTAACTGTCGACTGGCCAGGGAGTTTTTAAGCTACCCTAATGAGTCTGCAGTAAAAGCATACCTGGATATGTCAAGGAAGACCCTACGACTCGACGGGATTCTGACTGGACACTGCCAGCTAAGGAAACATCTCCACACAATGAGATTATGCGAGACACCTATATGCAGAGGCTGTGAACAGGAGGACGAAACAGTAGAGCATCTGCTCTGCGATTGCGACGCTGTTTCGGAACTAAGGGAATCCATTTTGGGAGAACGATGGCCAACCATGGCTTTTCTTAGAACAGTCTCCTCGGGCAACATCGCCGCCTTCTTTACAACACTAGGCTGGACGATGGCCTAGATGGATTGGTTGACCTGGAGAGGACGCACAGGGGGTCCAATGGGGCCTAAGTGCCGCGGCCTTTCAAGGCCACCCTCTCACCATTTCCAGATTCCAGATTCCAGAAGTACATTAGTAGCGTGTGTTTCCACCTCTACTTCTAATAACTGGTTAATATTTGATTTTGGTCAGGTCCATTCCAAATATCGGCAACCATTATTTGGACATCTTGCAGGTTGGCAGGAGGAGGATGATGCTGTTTCAATGGCCTACCAATAATAATATGCCATACTGTCTCAATATGATTTATATCGGGTTTGTGCGTTGGCCAATTTAGAGTTCGAATATTTACTTCGTGTAAATATTCATTGACCATGCGCGCTACATGAGGTCTTGCGTTGCCGCGCATTGGTAAATATTATTCCCAATGTACGGAGCGAAAGGAACAACGTGATTAGACAAAATGTCACTGATATACCTTTGGATATTTAAAGTACCCCCACGTAAAGGTATGATATCCGTCCGTGCTGTTAAAGAAATTCTAGCTCAAAACATCACAGAGCCTCCATTAAATAAAGTTGCTTCGCATATGTTGCACTGTGCATAACGCTCACCTGGCAGGCAGATAATTTTTAGACGTCCATCGGAGCTATCTAGAGAAAACCTGTAAATAGAACGTGTTACCAATCTTCAATAATCCAGTTTACATGCTCCCTGGTGAATTACAGTCTAGCTTTGCGGTGGTCTGTATTTAATCCAAGGCCTGTCGCTGGAACTCTGTTATGTAAATTCTGTTCAGAAAGACGTTTCCTCACAATATCAATGCTTGGTTGAATATTATGAACTGCATTGAGTTGTACCAACAGTTTCCTTGACGTGGTAAAACGTTCTCTTAAAGCACGCAGTCTAATATAGCGATCTTGAGTAACTGTAATTACTCGAGGTCTGCCTTGTCGTGGACGCATGTTATAGTCATTAAAGCGCTGGACAACACGCAAAATTATTGTATGTGCAAATCCTAATTTCAAACCAATGGCGTTGTAGCTTACTCCTTCGTTATGTAATGTCACTGCTTGAATACGTTCATCACGAGTCATATTCCTTCTAACGCATTCCATTTTCCCGACAGAACAATAAATCATGAAATAATGAATTTAATTATTCAATATAAGACGATAGGTAGGTAGATAAATAAATAATGGAATTGTCAAAAACTGACATTTGCTGGTATTGTTGATTTATCATAGACTACTTTGTTTGTTAAACCATCCAGTAAAATTGTGAATTATTGAAGAAAATCATGTTCTGGTATAAAACTGTGTATTTTCTTTGATATTACAGATATCAGAGAAATTGCAAAATACAAAATATTTAGAAAACATGAGGCTATAGTATGATTTCAGTATGCATCCATTGTTGTTGTTAATGCTACCTACAGGGGTCAAATTTAACGTAAAAAACTGTTCTCATTTTTTCACCCTGTATAAACCTAAAACTGAAATATTAGTAAAACTACCAAAGAGAAAAGCTACAGTTCAAAAAAATATATATATCGAACTCGATTCATCGGTTCGCGAGAAAATCAACTTTGAAAAAATATATAAACTATTATTTTTATTATTAGGTAGTAGGAATAATAACGATTCCCAAGTGAAGTCTTAACGAAAATAAAAACAACAAAAGGATCAATTATAAAAATTATTCTACGTAACCACACAATTTTCAAATAGATGTCTAAATTTTTCAAAACCGTTCTGAATCTGTTGCAATGGTATTGGCTGAACAGCTCCTTCCTTTTGAAACAACTGTATCATTGAGAATTGGCTCACTGTGAACAAAATCTTTAAGACGTCCCGACAGGAAGAAATCTAAAGTTGATAGGACAGCAGACCTTGCGGGCCAGTGATTTGTCCGCATCTTAATATCCATTTACCATTAAATGTGGCAAATTTCTTAATTCAGTAACTCTCTGAGTGGAATGCGCTGGACAACCATGGTTGTTTAGGCTCCCACCGTTCAAACATGGAATGTCATGTTGGAACGATACTGCACACCACACATTAACGTTTTTGAAAAATTGATTGATTTAAGTTGATACGGCACCGTTCGTCGTAAAGGTTGATTCATCTGAGAAAATTATGTTCCTATAAAATTATATTATATTTTAAAATAAGCAACGCTCAAGTCGATATCACCTTCTCCCAGCATATGAGAGAATTTCGGGATTTGCATTAACAGAGTTTAAAGCTGTTACCAGCGTTACATTGTTGTCATCATAAGTTATTATTTTGGCAATAATTCTTCGGGGTATTTTGAATTAAAAAGATTTATCACATACTTAATTGGATTTTCTTCTAGTCCATAACACTGTACGAGATAGATATTTTCTTGTAATGGCAAGGCCATAATTAGTTAATACTTTTATCGACAAGTTTGGTGTTAAGAACGTCAAATAGTTGAGATTCATGAGATATAACTCCAGATTATTACATAAATCTTTTTCTGGTCAATGTATCTTAATAACATTTTGCTTTAACTTCTAAATTAGCGGTACTTCATTAGTGGCGGTTTTTCCCAATTTCGTCATAACTGACTCAGTATAATACCGATAATACCAAGTAAAATTTTGTAAATTGTCATTTCAAGCCATGGAGATTTTAATCCCCAAATATTACTTTTAAATTAAAAAATTATTGGTCCATTTGTCCTATCGGCCACCTATCCTGAGACAAGCTGTATATATATAAAAACATGGCTCTAAAAAATTTAAAAAGCAGAAAAATACCGACACGTTCTTTCTAGTCTGCTTTATGTTATCTTTTCCGCACCACGCCCATCCATTACATTAAGCCTCAGGAGCCTCAGATCAATAGACACAATATATAACTCCACCGTTGAAATATCTATTACGACTTTAGCTACCAGCGTTTGTTAAACAATAAAAGGGTCTTAGCTCCATCCTCTGCATCGAATATACAATTATTTTCTTCACGGGAATCGGCTTAAGACCGCATGTTACATTATGATCTAGTTAAGCCGCAAAGTCGTGTTTTTGAGAATATATTACTCCGGTATTGAGTTTCTTGTGTGTAGAACTATGGTTCAGTGAAATATGTCGGTAATAACTGGGGTATTAGAATTATTACGTTGGCGTAGCACCTTGTTATTCTAAAGCGCGAAACGCTTAGGCGAATAAATTGGATTTGGAATGTAAGTATAAATAAACTGCTGGGTATAAATAGTGCATCAAGAAAATGTTTACAAAAATCAGAGGTTTCTTTTCATACCCTGTATATATTTTTCATTCGCATATGCAGTAATATACATCTCGGTATCTTGTGTCGTAATTAAATTATCGATCTTTTATGATCACTATCTATGTCCAAGAGTGCTTACATGCGAATCAATAAATTTTAAACTATAATTTAATGTATGTTCTTGCTTAAGCAAGTTTTGTTATCATATTTTACTTAGGGCTTCAGTAACATTATGACGGAAAGGTCTAAAAAGATTAAATGTTATACTTCTTCCATTCAAAAGTTCAACATTTGGCTTTCATACCATAGGACAACTTGTTACTTATCTTTTCTTTTTATCAAGCTTTGTTTTTCGGCTTTCAATAATTTAATGTTCACATGAGAACATTAATTGGGTTAGTCAAGTAGAGATGGGTCCGATTGATTTTGAATGTTGGGCTATGCTTTAATAATATTTGTCTGTAATAACTAGGATATGAGGATCGTAACGTTAACGTAAATTACGCTGTGTAAATATTCGTTATATTTTCTAATGAAATCCGGCAACATTGTTCTACAGACAGGCAGACAGTTATTACAGCATTAAACTCAGCAGGACTCAAGGCTCAGGACCTAGACCATAATCTGAACAGTTTAATAAAACTCGTCCCTGATAAAGCACGCTGCCTTGCGGCATGGCGTCTTAAGGAGTTTCGAGGGTCCTTCAAGGACGTCGGACTTAAGGAAAATATATGGGGAAATGAGGTTGCATACATGGAGTGGGGTTATTAGGCGCTGCAAAATCAAATTCTCGAGTTACTAAAATTATATATTTCAAAAGTGCTGACAGTGTAATGAATGTCAATAGAAAATATTTTGGGAATAGTTTTATTTGTGCAGGAAATCAGTATTATCCGAGCCTAGGATATATATTAAAAAAAGTTGTTAATGATATTACCTAGCATCTTTACAGTAATGTGCTTGGTTTTGAGAATCTATTTAAAAAATCGATTCATAATCTTACATTTCTCACCTTCTAGTACTTATTACAGTGCATGCCCATACTTGGATAATACATGCTTTCATTTTGCCGGCAGAAGAGGAAATGACAGATATATTATAGTTCCCCACCTGTTTTGTCCTTTGTTTTACTTTTTGTAGTACGTGCCCATTTACTCGGGTATTTGATGCTTTTGCTTTTTGGAGGAAAAAGCAAGGCGTTTTCACTTCCTTTTTTCTAGTACGACCCAATAGTTTCGGACGATAAGATACGGTTAAGTATTTACGTCCCTTTTACATCCCTCTACTGTTCTCTACCATGTCCCGATACTTTTAAAGGGATAAACACGAATATGGATTTTACGTTTCCATTCTTATATTTCATCTTCATTTACTTCTCCTTGTAGGTAGTCAACGTTCGTAAGAGAGAGTACTAACATCTACCTTACGCTCCCATAAGTGCCTTTACTTTCTACTACATGCCCATACTTGGGGAATAAGTGCCTTCTACTGCCACTTCAATGAGGGTACTATCTACTTCAAAGACTCTTGGTGTCCGCGCACTCATACTTTACAAACAAAAACCATGCACTCCCGCAGTAGTGCTATTGTCCAACTTAAGAATATTTCGTACAAGAATGATCCTCAAAAAAAAAATAGAGACATTGTTGCTTTTACATTCAACATGCTATTTCAAACCAATGCACTCCAGAGGTCGTGCTATTACCAAATAAATCTATTTGTTATAAGGATGAACTTCCAAAAATAAAAAAGGGTAAAACTGTTGTTATTGCATTCAACAGTGTTATAAGACTTTCAGGCCATTGTTTGATCCCTCCAACATCTTCAAACCCATACTAGGTATTAGAAGAATCAGCAATTCACCTTAAGAAGCGCTTTGGGTTAAATATTAGCTAACATTAGGCGAAGCATAATCAATGTCAGTTCCAGTTCGCTCTTACGACCGTCGACCTTCAAGGTCAATACCGCAGAAGGTTGATAGTGAAAACGAAGGACTTCGTTGCGGAGACCTCTCCGATAATTCATCAACTCCTGATTTCTCGGAATCTCCCAAGAACGCTTTGATATTGAAGAGGATGGAAACTGCATTTAACGGTGTAACGGGCCAGATTTCCGAGTTCGATTATTCATTCACCGAAATGTCAATAGTCAGTCGACAAGTTGCGGTACTATAAAATAATTCATTTAAAAGTTTGCGTCCACTATAGTGTCAATCTTTCATGGTTGTCGACCCAAATGTGATTATCTATTCGTGTGGTGACTTCTGCCGCACGGTGAATGAAATAGCGATAGTAGGTAAATTGAAACGATCTAATTTTTTAACTTTAAATCGATATTGATTTGATTGATTTCTTTCGTGCAGTTTTCGATTAGTGATATTAACGTGTACTAATTCTAGAATGTCGGGTCGATGATTTTGACAGCGCGGGAACTGGGAAAGTGTACTTAGCATGTTCTTTTTAATAGATGTCGGGTCAAGTGGTTATTTTTTTTTTTCGATTAGCTCGCGTAATTAATTAAAATAGGCTTCGGTGTGTCCAAATTGTTGGGTTAGACATGTGATACGTAGGTCGTGTTTCAATTGGTCAATCGGAATTCTTGAAGTGAGAAAAATTCGCCTGCTCCAGTCTTCACAGATCAGCCATTGAAGTTGTAGTGCTGGTATTGTGGTGGAAGTTTTGATTGATTTCACTCTTCTGGGTGTATTTTTTACCTGACCCATTTTCGAGTATCAAGCCTTACCTTTACCTTATCTTTACTTACTTAATTGTTTGTTTGGTGCTTTAAACTCGCTCCTTAATGGGATTTAGTACTGCTTTTGTCAGGTGAGTTACTTTTGTTTTTCTTTGAGTAATGCCATTTTGAAAATTCCATTTTGGCGTGGCTGGTCCCTAATCCCTTTTTAGTTTTATTTCCCCGAAAACTAGTTTTAAGCATTCTATGTTTTCATGAGCATAACTGGCTAACTTCAATAGCGCTTTGTTTTATAACTGGTAATCATTTGTAGGTATATGGTGAACACAAGTCACTTTCACTAAATTGACTCAGTTTTGCTTTTGCAATAGTATGTTTTATAGCTAGCTTTATGGTACCATAAGTCAGTGATAAACTGACTTCTTTACTTAATTTTTTTCAGTAATCAACAAGTATCTTACAGCAGGTATTACCACCACTGTTTTGTATCTAGTAACTAGTGATAGGTATACATTTTAGAGAATCAAGTACAATGTGTGGTACCGTAGTACACATTTCATTTATTTTAGACCATCCTGCTATTTTACTATAATAAACCGATTTTCTGTTTACCTATCTATCTGCTTCATTTAATTATTATCTTTAGTATTAAGGTTTCAAAAGGGAAGTAAGTCTATTTGATTTGTATTATTTGGGCGCAATAATTGAATAGTTTTGATTTATTGATTTATCTTTGATTTACCTCCTGGTTTTATTGTTTATTTTCTATATTTCTTATTATTACCGATACATTTCTGGCGTCCACCGCTGATTATTCTGGCTTCTTTTCTAGAAGTTCAGTTATCACGACGTTTTCAGTCTTACTTATTGATTCTTTTGGTTCCATTTGTAGAGAGTTACCTAGAAGTGGAGTTATCCCAACATTTGCAATTTTAGTTGTCAATAGTTTGGTTACGTCATATGTTACTTTTTCATCAGAAATAATGTTTATTTTTTGATTATTTTTATCGAGATTTTTAGTTTCCTTTTTCTTACTTGCACTTGTTTTTTTTCGCTTTAGCTTGTTCTGAACTTTTTCTTTTTCTCGTCATATGTTACTTTTTCGTCAGAAATAATGTTTATTTTTTTATTATTTTTATCGAGATTTTTAGTTTCCTTTTTCTTACTTGCACTTGTTGTTTTCGCTTTAGCATGTTTTGACCTTTTTCTTTTTCTCGTCATATGTTACTTTTTCGTCAGAACTAATGCTTATTTTTTTATTATTTTTATCGAGATTTTAGTTTCCTTTTTCTTACTTGAACTTGTTTTTTTCGCTTTAGCTTGTTCTGATCTTTTCCCTAAGCTAAAATGAGTTCCGTAATTCAACATGGGGCTTTTCCGACTTGAGCCGTCTACAAGTTGGCGAAATTTGAACTAGGGCCTAATTTGCATGCTTCGACGACAGCTGGTTCAAATTTTCTTAATTTCAATTTTAAATTTTTAATTTAACTTTATTCACTCTCAGTTCCTTCTAACCTGAAGCGAAGGTGACTAAATGAAATTAGAAGACAAGAAAGAGCGTGACAACCGGCTAGGTCCATACCTTCGCTTACACGACAACATCCATAATATTCCTAGTCCTAGACAGGCACGAAGCAGTTTGAGTTTGTTGACGGGATTATAGAATAGACGACGTATAGGCCGCTCATTCCGACGAAGCACCCACTCTAGGGATTCGCGAGGCCACGGTACGAGACTAGTCTCAACTGATACCGAGACCATACATTTTGTACCGAGACCGAGGCTAACGATTCGGTTTTTATCTCGAAAGAATTAATTATATACTGCGTTACACGATTTTGTAACTATGAATACTTAAAAGGTTTTAAAATCAATAAGATTTTTATGTTATAAATAACAAAGACATTATACGTTAATTTTATTTATTTTGTACAAACTTTTGATTTAGAATAAATAGTGTAGTTACAGTCACACAGTACTTGAGCCATTTAATAGTTATTTAAAAAAAAATTAAAACATGTGAACAGTTTTCACGCGTTTCACAAAGTGATTATTTCGGCGTATGTGCGAATTTGTGCGTTTTAAACAAGATGGCGCCGAGCGATGATGCGTTGTCGGATCCGGAGCTGAAGAAGTGTAAATACTGTAAAAGTAACGTCGATAAAGCGGGTGTGATGTGTGTAAATTGTGCAGTAAGTTATCATCATTCTTGTGCCCTACGAATGACAGGGCTGATGATTGTTAGTGGTAGCAAATCTCTCGTTTTCTGCCCAACATGCGAGAAAAGTTCCCGGCAGGATGAAATAAACAAACATGTCCTTGAAGCTGCTGAAGAAATAACCAAGAAGAATGCTGACATTACTGAATTAAATCAAAAGGTAACCAATTTACAACGTAACAATGTTGCCATGAAGGAACAATTCTCTTCGTTGCGCAAGAAATTGGACCTGATGGAGGAAAGCATGTCAAAAAAATTCGACGATATCAAGAGTATTATCAACAAAAGAGCCCAAGGAAAAACTGTTGTCAAACAAGCTGCTCACAATGGCAACACCGGTAAGGATCATGATGTCATCGATCCCGTATCAACTAAAACGAACACGGCTGAAGTTGCCTCAAAAAGTCTGGCCTCAACTACCAAAACTGCCCCTGATAAATAAACAAAAGTTATGGCAGCACCGGCCATGACGAATGACAGAGCTCTGACAGAAGACAGAAGTCCAACAAACATGTGATCTTGAACGTAGCCTCACTTATGAAAGACAGAAAACTCCTAGTAAAATTTCTGAAACTCATGCAGAAAAACCTGACCACAAAAATGATTGGAAAACAGTGGGAAAGGGAGGAAAAGTCGTCTGTCCGCCAAAGAAAAGATCAAGCATCCAATTCCAAAATAACACTCAACCAAAGACCTGCTCCTATTAAAGGAATAAATGAGGAAGTTCAAATTATCAAACCAGCTGAAACTATATCATGGATCTTTTTGTCAGGATTAGATCCGGAAACAAATAAAAACAATATCCTTTCATTTTTAAAAAGCAAACAAATGGACCGAGGAGTAACATGCGAAAAAATTAAGACTAGAACAGACAAATACAAGGCTTCTTTTAAGGTAATGGCGCCCTATCAAAAAAGGGATGAATTTATGTCTGAGATCCTGTGGCCTAGAGGAATATTAGTGAACCATTTTCTCAATATACAAAGCCGGAGGACCACGGTTCCCAAATTAAATACCCAGAGAAGAAGCTAAGAATATTCCACCAGAATGTGAGATCTTTAGGGAATAAAACCCAAGAACTAGATGCGTACCTAGTAGACCAGAATATCGATGTTCTGTGCCTAACAGAACACTGGCTTACACCTGATGAGATAAAAGTGATAAATATTAATGGTTTCATAATAAAGAGTGCATTTGCGCGAATTGTAAATAAAGGCGGAGGATCTGCAATCATTACTGAGCCCACCATGGACATTTCCGAACTAGAATCATTAGTTGGCTTGAGCGTGGAAAATAACATTGAAATTAGTGGTATTTTCATGGGTAACTTTAATATAAACTTAATAACAATTTATAGGCCACCACAAGGAAGCTTTCAACTTTTTTTGAACGCCATTGAGGAAATTGTTTCTAGGTTTGAAATAAAAGAGTTGTAATTTGGAGAGATTTCAATGTCCACTTTGGCACTAATCAAATGGAGTGTGCACTGCTTTGTGACTGCCTTCGGAGCAATGGCTACAGGCAGCTGGTTGATGGGGTCACGAGGCAGGGTGCATGCCTTGATAATGATTTTATAAATTTTGATCCTTCTTGCTGACATTGCAAGATGCTTGCATTTCGAATCATATTGGCCAGTATGTTGAATTGGTTGTTGAGCATCAGAGTGTGAGGGGCTTGCAGTGGGAAAGGAGAGTGTGTGTAGACCTATAACGGAGAGGGGTCTGTGTGAATTTTATAACAAGGTAAACATCTATTCATTTAAATTTATATGTACTGAACATACTGATGTTAGTAATAAATTTAATATTTTTATGCGCATGTTAGAGGGGGCATACCGGCAGTCATTTCCGGAAAGGTCTTATGCTGTGCACTTAAATGGGCCGAGGGATGTTGGTTGGTTGGTTCAGTAATGAACTGAAATATATGAGAGAAACTATAAAGTTTTTAGAGGAGCTCTGCAGGCTGAATAGGTCAATGTTTGCTACAACGGAACTTAAAAAACTAAAATGAAGTAAAGAAGCTATAAAACTAGCAAAAAAAGCATAATGACACTATGATAAATACATCTACAAACCCAGTTAAAACAATGTGGCAGATAATTAGTCGTTTCCGTTATGAGGGGATGGGGGCTGTGCTGGAGCTCCTATATCACCGCAGGATTTTAACGACTATTTTGCCACAGCTGCAGACAGATTAGTGAGTGATGTGGTAGTTACCGACACCGACTCCATTCACTATGTCACTGATCATAGACTGTCCTGTCCGGAATTCATGTTTGCTGAGGTATCTTTCGTCGAAGTAAGGGACATTATTAGTAATCTCAAGAATAAAAATAGTAAAGATCTCTATGGATTTAGTGTAAAGTTCATAAAGAGTATAAAAAACATTATATATATGCCACTGGCTAAATTAATAAACTTATGTTTTAAGGAAAAAAAATCCCACAGTACTTAAAAAGGCAAGGGTGGTTCCAATATATAAAAAAGGTGACAGAACCCGACCCTCGAACTACCGACCAATATTTCTTCTGCCTGTGTTCTCTAAGATCATAGAAAAATGTATGGCAAACAGGATAGCAGAATTTTTCGAGGATAATGATCTCTTCTCCAACAATCAATTTGGTTTTAGGAAGGGTAAAGGCACATCTTTTCGTATTCTAAATCTCATTTCCTGCATTAGCGAGTCATTTGAGGGACAAAAATACAATTCCACAAGCTTTTGTGACCTTAGTAAAGCTTTCGATTGTGTCACGCCTGATATTCTTCTGCGTAAGCTCCATTTATATAATATTCATGCTAATAGCATTGAGCTATTGAAATCTTACCTGGAGCATGGAACTCAAGTTGTGGGTGCGGGTGGTGTTTCGTCTGGGGAGAGAGAGGTGAAATTGGGGGTGCCACAGGGTTCAATCCTGGGACCATTATTATTTCTTATATATATATATATATATATATATA
>JAEQML010047420.1:0-56975 GCA_016904865.1 Pissodes strobi | reverse complement strand
AACAAAACCGTTTCCCGTTTAAAATGTATCCGTTAAAAAATAGTTTTGCGAAGTAAATGAATTGTTTGGGTGCTCGTGGTAATTTTAGACATAATTTATATTTTAAAGACTTGCAGACTTTTTTAATCAGTGCACTCGAAATGGAGAATGAAAACACCGCCTCGGACTCGATAGATTATTCCATATCAATGGCAGACGAGTAAGTTTTTTGGCTTTACAAAAACGTCGAAAAAAAACTTTTCCTGGTCATCGGCCAAGAGATTTTGCATTCATTTTGTTATGTTGAAGCTTTAAATCTATTCTTGATGCTCATTATTTCTAAATTTAATAGAGGAAACTTAAAATAGTCCGTCTTCTCCCTATCTAATGTTTGTCTTGTTTGTGAGTGAATGTATGTGTGCAGGTGCCTTTTACCTGTTGTAATTTTAGAAGTTGTGCTCTTTGAAGCGAAGACGGTTTTAGCCTGAGACTGTTATATTGTAAATAATTTCAAATGTATATATTTGTAACATAATTATTGACATTTAAAAACATAGACAGACTGATAAAATGTGTCATAAAGAATATACAGATAATTAACTCTGAACTAAAATCAACTCTATATACATATTCATGTTTAATTGTATTATATGCAGTTATTTGTATCAAAAGGCTTCAATTTATAAATATATAAACATACATAATCTTATTATATTATATAAAAACCTTATTAAAACATTGGCTTGCCTATAAAATGGGCTTACTGACTCAGCCAAGGCATTATGTTGTTTTATTCTCAGCTGTTCCTAAAGTGCCCTTGTCAGATCTGAACACTTGGTAAGGATAATAGATAAGGAGGGTTCTTCCATCAGGGTCCTTCCATCAGGAGTCCTTCCATCAAGGAGATTAGTCGTTAACACCTCCTTGTTGATAAGCAGGCAATGTTCTCCTTCGTACATGATATTGAATGCATCATTGAATAAATTTAAGACTATTAGGTACATATTATGTTTCAATAAGGGATTGTACTAAAAAATATGGGTATTTAGAAGAAAATCTTTTACCTTTACCTTGCTTTTAAAACAGTTCAAAAATAATGATTATATATTGTATTTTTATTAAATACACATTTATTGTTCAGAATGCAATTCAGTGTCAAAAATTGTATTGTAATTAATGCCTAGATAAAATATGATGTACAGGGTGCTCCAAATAGGACTGGACATTTTTAAAACAAACCAGAATAGCCATTTGATGTATTTTTTTTCTGCTAAATTCAAAAATTGAACCAAAAAAACATTTGAAGCAAAACCAAAAGGCTTATGTCATGGATGAACGGTTTTTTAACACCCTTATATTACTAAATTTTTGGACTCTAGAGAAATCTAAACATGTTTCGTGTATAATATCCTATACCTATGTTTAACTGTTTCCAAAATATTGACAGTTGAAAGTTGGGCATTTCGCCACTTTGACAGGCTGTAAAATCTAGACTGCACAAGATCAAAGAACACAGTTTCACATTCCTATCTTAGGTTTTTATAAGCTATTGAATGACAGTAACTTTGAATTATTTAACTGGAGGTTTAAAAGTTCCTGTTTATTTTATCCGCAGGAATTTGAAGTTACTGTCATTCGATAGCTTATGAAAACCTAAAATAGGAATGTGCAACCCGTTTTCCTTGACTTCATGTGGTTCAGATTTTAGAGCTTGTCAAGGTGTCATAATGCCTGATGTTCAATGTAGTTCAACTGTCAATATTTGGTAAACAGCTAAAGATAGGTATAGGATATTATACACAGGATATGTTTAGATTTCTCTAGAGAGTCCAAAAATGTAGTAATATACAGGGTGTTGCATTTAAAAAAATATAAAGTTGGCTTACCTATATGTCAGAAAATTGTTAGTGTTTTGTTGTATATGTAACTTAAAAACTTGGCCACCAACCCTACATTTTGTTTTTTTGTTTACCTTGATATCTTTACAAACAAAAAAAGTTACAGCGAATCAAAATATTATCAAGATAAATTGGACATACAATAAAAATATATTATTAAGAGTTTATCTGCAATTCCATCAGCCTCTTCGTGAGCATAAGTGAGCAGGTAGGTACATTTTGCTGTTGGTTGCTATTCATGCTTATTTTTTAATGAGGTAATTTCTTTTAAGTTAATTTATTTATTTATCTCATTTATTCCCAATATAGACATATTACATGTATAGGAATTGTCCAAGGAATTGTTATATAAAAGCAGTAAGTACATTAAAAAAAAACAGATCAAATTACCTAAATGCTAAAACTATAAGTAGGTATACAAAAAAGTATGGATAAAATAGGTGAATATTGAGGTAATAATAATAATAATACAAATAATACCGGACAATGGGGTTACATAAAAACTGTTAAGAACAATAAGCATTTTAATTAATATAGATAAAAGCTACAGGACCTATATTTTTAACAAAATATAATATGTTTTACCACACTTGGGCCCATAAATTTACTTTATGTTTCTTGGTTTTTATTATTATAGTGGTCCCAACCTTTTCAAGACGCCCAAAATATGTAAAATACCAGACCATACCTTTTGAACCGTAACCAATAATCACCTCAGAATCTCCTCTCACGCGGTGCATTGAGAATAAATCGATGTCAAGCCCTTAAAACGAGGGCCCTTTGCTGATCCATTACGACGAACCTCATTAATTTCGTTTCCATCTTAGGCTAGGTAACTTACGTGTGATAGAAAGAGATAGATACGTCAGAGTCATGGCGCAGCCTGCGTGGACCACGCGCGCTAGAGGCTGTTTTCGTGTTTGGATTTGGGAATCAGTTGTGCAAGGAGACGTTTTGAAGTGCGGTCGTTGAATAGTGGAAATTAATATTGTGTATTTTTGACGACACATTGAGTAAATAAAGTTGACGGTTTGTTGGCGTGCGACGACTAAAAGAATTATTAACATTATTTCGTTATCAAAACCCTGCGGTTTTCTTACAATTTCAGTGAATAGACAGACTTCCTTCGGATAAGTGCGTGAGTCGCTCTAGGAAAGAATTTAAATAAGTAGTAGTCAAAAAAATAGAATAAAGAAATAAATTTAAATCATTTCTGCTTCGAAAAAGCAGCGGTTTTTGCGTTATGCTTTATTTGGTTCGTTAGCAAATTGTATCGATAGGAAAAAAAATGGAACAAAATTCGTGTAAAAGATACGTTCGTTGGGGTGATAATATGTTGTGTTTGCTTTTCGATAAAGACCGATGAAACATTGGGAAAAAACTGGATAAGACGCTTAGGTAGCGGGTTATTTCGTTTCGTTTAGGTTCGTAATTCAAGGGACTTAGAAGTTTCGTGCGCGTAAAAAAAATAGTACTATGTCGTTTTTCAATAATTTTCCCAATGGGATATTCGGATCTCCTCCCAGGGAAAATGGTGCAATGAATAATCTGGCTAGAAGCCCTTCTAGTCCGTTTTGGTGAGTGCCTATATTATTTTTTTGGTTTTTATATTGGCAGTCTTAATGAAAAAATGTCCAAAGTGGGAACTCTAGACTAACTAAATTATTCAGTGTACTTACAGGGGTTTTCAGTTATAGCAACATATATCTCTCCAGCCAATTTGGTACAACTTAGATGACACGCGTCGCTGATCTAGTTCATCTTCACAAACTGCATAATTTTTTTTTCATTCTTTTCCACTAATTTTTAATTTTTTACTTTATCTTCATCGAGTTTTAGCTTCTTTTTATTTTTATTTGTTTCTTCTAATTTACTTTTCTCAAATTCTTTTCTTTTCCTCCTTTGTAAATAATATTTTCCTAATTTTATATTTTCCTCTTCAATATAAGTAATATGATCTTCATGCTTCTGCCGAGTTAGCACTTGTCCAGTGTTCAAGATAAAATATATTATATAAGAAGGTTTATAAGCTATAAATAATAAAAAAAAAATATTCTTATGCATAATAAAATATAACAAGACATAGAAGCTAGGTATGGACCTTACAGACATTTTCTCTTCTTCGGTTGTTAATGCAGACTGTACAGGGTGGCTCGAATTCGAGTCTATGTATGGGGAACTCAAAAACCGTAAGAGATACAGTGGCGGTCAAATTAGGGCAAAATTGCGCATTTAGGTGCCTAACAGTATGCCGCGCCGTAGAAAGTTTTAAAATTCCGAGTATTTCCGGCGATATACGGAAAAAACGAAGTATTGAAAAATCGTTTTATTTTTTCCTGAGCTTATTTAAAAACGTATTTCAAATTAAATTGCACTTTTGCATTGCTATCTTTTTCCGTTCCATCCAATGGTGGTATCCAGTTTGGAATCCGACGTTTCGTCTTCAAGGGGTCATCATGAACTTTCTTTTTTTAAATACCAACTTTAATTTTTTTTATGGGTTTTTAGATGATATAAATATTTGGCGTTATTAATATGAATATGTTTTTATTTTTTTTTAATTCTTTATTTAAATTTTTATTTATATTTTACTATTTTTTTTTTTTAATAAAAATAAAAACTAATTTTTCACCGAGTTTTTCACTTAACACAAAAAAAAACAAATTAAAATAATTTTATGGAATATAAATGTTTCAAAAGTAGCAAACTATTTAAAATTAGGCCAAAGCAAAATAGGCAATTTAAAAAGACAAGAAAATTAAAATTAAAAATGAATAAATAAAATTAAAAACACATTCATATTAATAATGCCAATATTATCTGAGAAACGATAACAAAAATTATATGTCTCACCTTTATAAGCACACTACAACTGAAGTGAAACGTCTGACAGAGATATAAGGAATTGAGTTATGATTTTTTAAAACTTTTTTTACCGAAAACCGCGTTTCTTTAACTTTTTTTATTATTTTTTTTTCTTTATATCGTTTTATAATACTCTTATTAATGTTTCCTTTTTTTAATTATTTTTTTTTATTTGGTTTATAATACTTTTATTAGCTTTCCGAACAATCTTTTGTTTTTGTTTTTTAATTATTTTTTTTCCTATTTCGTTTTATAATACTTTTATGAACTTTCCGAACATTTTAATACGTTTTTTTTTCAATTTTTCCCCATCTTTTCAATTTTTTTTCATTTTTTTCTCATTTCTGCCAATCCCGACCTCGTAGCTGAACTCCTTCGCCTTTTTTTCGCCAAAAACCGCGTTTATCTAACTTTTTAATTTTTTTTTCCTATTTCGTTTTATAATACTCTTATTAACTCTCCGAACAATATTTGACGTTTTTTTCAATTTTTCCCATATTTCCGAAAATTTTTGGGTATTCGGGGCGTTGTTCGCTGGCTTCTCGGAATATGCCGCGTGATAACATATCCAGATTTAAAAAACCGATAGCAAACGATCCGGACCCGTGATATCACTACCCACAAGCCATATCAGGTTGATCCATTAAAAGCCTAAAGCTCCTTCTAAAGTAACCCTTATCCTACCTAAACAGCGTATTAAACCCATTGATTTGTAATTAGACCTGATTAAACAAGCATCAATTCAATTGATAATTTGTGTTTAACAAGAGAAGTCAATGCATTGTAAGTGCAGATTCAGAATGAGCTAAATGTTTGCGATTCCGCGTCTTAAGGTATGTCCGAAAGTCGTATGTCGATATTTTTTAAGGGACTCAAATCGTAAAGTCAAAAATAATAAAAAAAAATTAAACAATTGTTCGGAAAGTTAATAAGAGTATATTATAAAATGAAATAAAGAAAAAATAATAATAAAAGAAAAGTTAGAGAAACGCGATTTCGGTAATGAAAAGTTGAAAAAAAAAGGAAAACGAAATTTAAAAAAGTGATGTTGACCGGGGGCGAAAGCTGAGAAAAAAAAAACGCGTTAATAAACAAAAACTCAATTCCTTAAATCTCTCTCAGAAGTTTCACTTCAGTTGTGTGCTCATAAAGGTGAGGCACAACTTTTTTTTGTGATGTAAACGCAAAAATTAAAAAGAATTGATATGTGTAAGAATGCTAGATATACGAACAATACTTATTAATTTAAATCGACTTTAAACCTTATTTTGCATGGGTTTATCCCGAAAACCGAGATTCTTAAACAACGAAATTTTGCGTTTCTGCGATTTCCGCACATGGAAGCATACTTCAGCATACCATAAGAGTGATGCCATAATATTCGCACCGCTTAAGTCTTATGCTCGAAAATATGGCGGTTAATCCCTCTTTCCTAATTTATTTATTATGTCCAGTGGCGGATACAGACTTCGAGTTTGAGGGGGATAATAGTTAAAATCTCGGTTAAAATGCTCGAGTCTGGAAAGGGGGAATGGTTAAAATATTTAGTTCTCGAAAGAATGAATATGTTATTTCAGTATAAAAAAGGTATATAGGACTTAAAATCAAGGAGGGATGTAATTACACGCTCTACACCCGGTGGATGCGCCCCTGATTCTGTTACCAAGGAAATTTAACTTCATCCATTCATGCTACCTACGTACTACGATTTCTTTAATACAAGGTGTAATGTATTAAAAAAAAAGGTCTTTTGATTTAGTATGGACATTTCCGAGACATATTATTATTCAGATATCCTCTCTTATTCCTTAGGAAACCCTTAAAAATTGTGGTTCATATTTATTGACTCCTAACGTACGCTATTACCTATTTTCCCACATCTTGAATTTTATATCTTAGTCAAAAGGCGGAAATGACACAGTTTATATCCCCGTTTATATTCTTATGAAAATAAAACGAAATTTAAGTCTAAAACAAACAATATCAAACCCGATATTGAATTAAGTAAACAGAAGTTGCTGCATAAAGGATTTAGCCTCGGATTTAGATAAAATCCAGCCAGATATAATAAGGTCTTTAGTACCATTGTACAAGTCGATTATATCTCATGTTATACGAGGGTAACTAGAAAAATTGTTCTTAATTTAAGACAACCTTAGCTTCAGCTATCATTCCGTTAAAACTTTTTGGTCACATTTTTTTAAGGTTTGGGCCCGTTTGATATTGTAGTGCCTTCAGTAGGGAGGAGAGGTACTCCAAATCTTAATTACTTTTTCATGCCATCTGGTGCAACTCTTCCATCGTGCATATTTTTCGTCTTTGTGTCAAGTGAGGCGAAATTTCAACCTGAATTTCTCTAGCGTTATCTAATTTTCCGATAATTATCGTGCAGCTCTTAGCACTAAAATTTTTAACGATTTTGGTGTCTTTTACTCCGGACCACCTTTTTCATGCCTATCTGTTTACTTTTGCGAACATGAAGAGGAATCCTGTGAGATTTTTATGTTCTGCAATGAATGGTGATCAGATATCTGTTCAGGTTCCTAGCTTGCTTCAATAATTTCAATCTCATAAAGATCCTGTGGGCTTGTATCGCAATCTGAATGACGCCGTAGCGTATTATTTATTACAGTTGCTATGGATTCCTGGCTTTGTCCTATATATTTTTTTTGTGACGCTCCAATTCTTCCTCTGAGTTTTTCTGTCTTTTTGATATAGCGACAACTCTCAGAATCTATTTATCCTCTCAAGCTCTTCCTTTTCTTTTTCTATCTTTTGCTCCGATTAAGGCTTTCTATTTTTCTGTTAATTTCGCTTTGGATAA
The DNA here is from genome assembly GCA_016904865.1 of Pissodes strobi. Classification (NCBI taxonomy): domain Eukaryota; kingdom Metazoa; phylum Arthropoda; class Insecta; order Coleoptera; family Curculionidae; genus Pissodes; species Pissodes strobi. The sequence goes on along the minus strand of JAEQML010047420.1, from coordinate 49,409 downwards.
GCTGTATCTTTCTGTACTGCTCAAGGCTTCATATGTCGTTTCCTTTCTAGAAAGGCTTCATAATGGCTTTTTTCTCCTTTCGAGCTCTTCGTTTTCTTTCCCTATTTTTTTGCTCGGATTAAGGATTTTTATTTTATCGCTTTGGATAACTTGGATCTTTCTGTACTTCTCAAGACTTTAGATTAGATGTCCTTTCCTTTCCAGGAAGGCTTCAGCATGGCTTACGATGCCACGTTTTGAACTATTTTGAATTTTTTAAACTAGTTGGGTCTTCATCCTCGTGTAAGGTGAGATGAAAATTTCGGCTTAGTACTAAAACTTCTAACGATTTTGATGTATTTTACTCTGGTCCACCTTTTTCATGCCTACTTTTGCTTATTTTCCTTGAGTTATTCCTCTAATTTCTCTACTATTCTATAAACCTTACTCATTATTGTTCTTTCGCCTTCTTGCCTCTAATTCCTTCTAACTGGCGTGAGCACGAAAAGTGGCTGGAGCAGCTTTACGCTATTTGTAGGCTCAAGTGACACATTCTGCTTTAATTTTTAATAGAAGAGAACATGAAGGGAATCCTCTGAGATTTTCATGTTCTGCAATGAATTACCATTAGACATCTGTTCAGGTTCCTCACTTGCTTGACAAATTTCAACCTCAAAGATCTAGTGAACCTGTATCGGAATCTGAAGCAGGTGGCGTATTATTTATTACAGTTGCTAGAGATTTCTTGTTTTTTGTCTATATTTTCTTTTTGTGACATTCCAATTATTCTTCCTTTAATTTTTTTGTATTTTTTTTGACATATCGATCTCTCAAGCTCTCGTTTTGTTTCTCTATCTTTCGCTCAGATTAGGGCTTCCTATTTTTCTGTCACTTTTGCTTTGATTAAGCTGTATCTTTCTGTACTACTCAAAGCTTTAGACATCATTTTCTTTCTAGCAAGGCTTAGAATGCTTAGATCTTCATAATTGTAAAAAAAGTGTTTTATTAGATCACACTTACGTGTGTATTGACAATGCGATTCATTCAGCGAGCTCCACCCGGTTTATAGCCAGAAATTGAGGGGACCAGGAAACAAACATATTAACCAATTACTGTACTGACTGATCTAAGATGAAAATAAAGTGTACTCATCGGCCAACCTTTGTCACCTCGCATCATGTCAATAACCATCAATTTTCACAATACTATATTGTAATATAATGTCAGACATACATCTTCTTTCTTCGACGACTAGCTAGTGTCACCTAAAATAGTGTAGGCTACCCCCGACGCTCCACTGCCGCTAAGCAGTAAGCATCTCAACACCCGGAAACTAAGATAACATATACCGAGATCTTAGAATCCAAGTGTGTCAGTCGAGAATAACTCACACAGACCAACTCGCAGGCATCCTCGCGAACAGAGGGCATCCTTGTCGATTGCTACACACTCGACAACAACCTGGTAATACTTCGGCAATCGGCAGTAAACTCTAGTATACCCTCAAAACTCCTGCCTTGGACATTAATAACAATATAAACTATTATTTACATGTCGACATGATTAACCATTGCACAAAACAACCACACAAAGGTATATGACCACTCTATATACATAGTTCTTGATCAGCCAAGGTGCTAGGTCATTTGGGGTCTTACTCAATCTCTGCTCATATTATTTGTTTATGTGAGTTAGAGTATCAGTTTTCAAGGGTATAAAGATAAATATCACGGACAGTTGGATAACATTTTAAGTAATACAGGATCTTCAAAAAAATGTTTTAACTAACATTAGGATATTTTACATAATGGCTTTCGATGCCACGTTTTGAACCATTTTGAACATTTTTAAAGTAGTTGGGGCTCGAGTTGGGGTTTCCTCGTATTGAGTGGGTCCAAAAATTCATTCTCTATTTTTCCGGTAACAGCTGGTTCTGTGTCAGTGACTCTAAAACTTTTTGTTAAGTTTTGATGTTCCTTACTTTGGAGAGCCTTTTTTATACCCATTTTAGTCGTGGATTAATTTATTAACTTTTCCTTAATTTACTTGAGTTCTTCCCCCAATTTCTCTATTATTCTATAAAACTCATATTATTCTTCTTCTTGCCTCTAATTCTTTATAAAGTGGCTGGAAAAGATATTACACTATTTGTAGCCTCAAGTGATATTCGTCGCTGAAATAAACGTTGTGGAGATAAGTAGGATGTTCCGCAATTCTTTCCATCATTTTTTCCCAAATTTCTGTTCTTCTGTCTGGGTCACTGATGTATCATTGGATCTTGAAAGGGTGAGATTTATTGGTTTTCATAAATCTCCACGCAGTAGAAGGGGACACTTCACAGACATGAGAAATAGTTTTTTGGGGGATGGAATACCATTTATTTCCCCATTACTATCAAGTTGTTTTTCCTCTGGGATATGCGGATGACCTGGTGGCTTTTTGTTATTCAACTTCAAAATTCAAAACAAGCTTTATTATTCAAAGCAAATAATTTTATCTATTGACAAAGCAAAAAAAAAAAACGTGAGGAAATATCACAGCTCCAAGCTATCAGTCCAAAATTTTGACATGTTGTAATATGTCCTACCCAACAACAACCTTTTCACTTCTCTTAAATTTGGTTTTACTTACAATTTTCCTTAAGTTTAGAGGAAGGTGATTAGGTAAACATTTTTTTAATTGCATAAAATAGTGAATTTTTTCTGAGTGCTGAATGAGGTATAGGTAATGGTACAAAATGGGATGATCTGGTAGAGTTTACTGCACTTCCCGAAGTAATAGAACGGCCATACTTTGACTGGATCAAACATGTCTCCAGATTGAACAGAGAGCGAGATTTAAAAAAGGGGTCTGCATGATTGAAATGCATTGATTCCACACAAATATCTAAGTGCTCTCTTTTGCAAGACGAACAGTGATTGAAAAAGATAATTGCTGCATGAACCCCAAAAACAGATGCCAGAACGGAGGTGAGCCTCGACCAAAGCAAAATAAACCCTCCTGGCCATTCCTTCACCCAACTCATAAGCCACGTGCGACTCGCTCAGAGGTTTCCAATATGTGAGAGGAAAATTTGAAGTTTATCAATATAGAACCCCAAGAACTTATGCACCCACTGGACTTCAAGAGGCTCTGAGCTCAGGATGCAATCTGGGACATTTAAAAGACACGATGTTCGTCTTTCCCACATTCAGCTTTAAACTATTGCTCCTACACCAGTCTTCAAGAATTTCCATATCAGAGCATATTGCTCTATGAAGATCAACTGTTGACTTATTGTGCCACAAAATTGTGGTGTCATCGGCGAACATGGTAAATTTTCCCGATATGCCGATATTAGGAAGGTCATTGACATAAATAGAGGAATAATAGAGGCCCCCCATACAGAGCCGATTGTTCCCGCCACGATAAGTAGGATGAAAACCATTGCAATGAAGCACTTCGGAATCCGTAATACTCAAGCTTTCGCAACAGTATTCCATGATCAACACAATCGAAAATCTTCGTAACAACTATTGTATCGTAAGATCACAGAAAACTGCTGCAAACACATCTTCACGCTCCTATTACTGTAAATTTAGCTACAAGTGCCTTAAAGAAATGAATTGAATTGGGACATCCAGCCGAGTTGTCTGTCTTGATAAGTAGGTACCAAGATACTCTTTGAACTCCCCTTATAGTTTCGGTAATCCAATACAATTAGATAAAAATACTGCAAGATAAGCAAACGAGTACCTAAGCAAAACACTTGGATAAGACAGTTGTATGAAAAGCGATCTCCGTGAGACATTCTGTTGGGTATTGGGTATTTATCTTGGTATTTATATATTTTTTTTATTTGATTCTGATGGCGATTAAACAAAGCGGAAAACATTGCCCAAATGGTGTTAGCAAACTAGCGATAAAACACAAAACACTTATCTCGAGTTCAGATACGATTTTTCATAGAGGAATTTATTTGACAGATTTTTATTTCTACCTTTATTGCTGACCAAAAATGAAATTAATCACACTTAATTTTAAAGTATGAGGGTTGAATCGTGTTTGGAGGGTAGATATGGACATGTCGGACGGTTCCGTTTTGCCAATTCATTGCCCTGGAGAAGTTTGATCTCGGAGATAGAGAGGCAAGCGTTGGAACGGCCAGCTCACGATCCGGACATGACCCTGTTCTACCATAATACGAGAAATCTCGTGAAAAAGTTTATATCTAAATTTTTCAAAGTAGGAGTTTTTATGGCAAAAAGAAATGCCTTGCATTGCTTAGGAAAAACACCAGTTTTTGTTGGCCTAGATGAAGTGGGTCTTTGGATAAAAATATATCGAAAATAAAATTATATAGGGTTATACAAACGTCCCAATATGGAATTGAATGGAATAGATAAAACATGATCTATCATTAAAAAAAGTGGCCGTCGGTATGCCAGAAGAGAAGCATTTTTATTATCGATTTCAGTTATTCTTCTACTACCGTGCGTAAAATACTTACTTTACCCACACTCTATAAGATTCGTAAAATATAAATCTTTTTAATGCAGTGCACATTTACAAGAGACTAGAAGGTTCACTCTCAGTCGGCACTTTTGATGTAATGCTTACAAGGGCGAGACGCCAGACTTTAGACGAGACGGAGTGAAACGTGGCACGAGGCCTGAGCGGTTAACCAGCATTTCACCATGTTTCGAGACGGGGAAAAGGAGTACTACCGTGCGTAAAATACTTACTTTACCCACGCTCCAAGATTCGTAAAATATATATTTTTAATGCAGTGCACATTTACAAAAGGCTAGAAGGTTCACTCTCAGTCGGCACTTTTGATGTAGCGCTTACAAAGGCGAGACGCCAGACTTTAGACGAGACGGGGTGAAACGTGACACGAGGCCTGAGCGGTTAACCAGCATTTCACCAGGTTCCGCGAGGGGGCAAGGAGGGAAATACTGAGGGCGGGGCTTAGAGTGAACCTTCTAATGTATTGTTAATGTTCAGTGGCAATACATTACGCATAGTTAAGTGCGTAAAGTAAATCTGACATATTTTTTGACATTTAGTGCAGTGTGTAAAGTAATATAATAATATTTATATTTTTCATATGTTTTTCGGTAGTAGAAAAAAAATTTATATGCTGCTCATGTGTAAACTACCTTTTTTTATTAACGGGATTGTCGCATTCATAAAAAAAGGTTCCCTTTACACACTTTTGACATAAATAACTATTATGCGAGGGCTCATGCGATAATCCTATAATTTTAAAATGGGTATTTTACACATGAGTCGCATACAATGTTTTTTTCTGCTAGCGAAAAAAATATAAAAAATAAAAATGTTTCTAAATTACTTTACGCACTAGTGCGTAAAATAAATAATTTTACTCACTGCACTAAATGTAAAAAATCTATCGGATTTACTTTACTAGTGCGTAAAGTAAATTATTTTGCCCACGGAATTAAAAATGTATATTTTACGAATCTTAGAGAGGGCGTAAAGTGAGTATTTTACGCACGGTAGTAGAAAAAAATATATTTTGGTATATCAAGAAAAACTACTATTGTCAAGGATATACAGCGTGGGCAAAAATTATGGTACACTAAATATTTTCATAGACATAATATACAGGGTGGGTATTTAATTGACCACTATTGGTATCTTCTAAACGGTAACTTCTACGAAGTTGGTTAAATTAGAGAAAAGTTGCCTTTTTTAATACCCATTCAGGATCCATCTACAGTGTTGTCAAATTCCGGTTAGTTTCTAAGATACAGGTTGATTTATGAACAAAACCTAAAAATATTTGATCGATTATTACAAAAACTATTCATTTTCGAGACACAGTTTAAATAATTTTTTCCGCTCTACAACATGGTACCTTCAAATTTCACTTCCGGCGTTTCGTCTTCACCATTAACTTAATTTTCTTAAATACGGACCTAGATTTTTTTATTTCAGATTTTAAAAGCTTCTCATGTCCCAAAACCACGGCATTGGTTCACTTATTCGGAAAAATACATTTTTCACTTTTTATTTAATTCCTACCAAAATTCCCTTTTCGTCTCTCTCCAACACATTATGTTCTTATGGAAAGTGTCAATAATATGGATTTTTCGATTAGGTGAGATACGTCATTGATTTTGGGACATGAGAAGCTCTTAAAATCTGGAATAAAAAATACAGGTCCGTATTTAAGAAAATTAAGTTGATGATGGTGGCCCGAACACGAAACGCCGGAAGTGAAATTTGAAGGCACCATGTTGTAGAGCGAAAAAAATATATAAGACTTTTGAATTTAAACTGTGTCTCGAAAATTAACAGTTTTTGTAATAATCGATGAAATATTTTTAGGCATTTTTCATAAATCACCCTGTATCTTAGAAACTAATAGGAATTTGACGGCAATGTAAACGGATCCTGAAAGCGCATAAAAAAAGGCAACTTTTCTCTAATTTAACCAACTTCGTAGGAGTTACCGTTTAAAAGATATCAATAGTGGTCAATTAAATAGCTGCCACCCTGCGTAGTTTTGAAAAATGCTTGAACTCGTCATTGTTGTTTTCGGTTTTTACAAATTTTAAGAATATTATGTAGTATTATACAACTCTCGATACAACTTTAGATTTTTAAAAGGAATACCCTAATTTTTAGTCGATATCTAAATTCTACTAAAAATTCTGCTAATTTTTTATATAATATACCCTATGCCGATTTTCAACTGTCTTCGGAGTATTGCTGTTTCAAAATCGACATTTCACACAATATGACAGGCTTGAGAATCTAAACGGCTTAACTTAGAGCCAAACGGTTTGCAGTTTCCTATTTTAACTTTTCATAATCTATCGTCTGTCGTCAACTTCCGGTGTAACCGGAAGTATCCGCAAAGCTGAAAATGTATACAGGATGGTTGGAGTTCAAGTCTATGTATATGGGGATCTCGAAAACCGTAAGAGATACAGTGTCGGTCAAGTAAATTTTTAAAAATCGTTTTATTTTTTGCCACTCTATCCAAGGATGGTATCCAGTTTGGAATCCGCGCTTCGTCTTCAAGAGTTCATCATCAACTTTCTTTTTTCAAATACGAACTTTTTGTTATCGTTTTTCAGATGATATTGGCGTTATTAATATGAATATGTCTTTTTCTTTTTTTGTTCTTTTTTTAATTTCAATTTTAAAATTTGTTGAAATTATTTTATTTTTATTTTGCTTTGGCGTAATTTTAGATATTATAAAAATATTTTATTTTATTTTTGTGTTAAGTGGAAAATTGGAGCATTTATTTTTAATAAAACTAAAAAATAGTAACATTAAATACAAGTACGTTTATTTTTTACCCCAAAGCAAAATTAATTGGTTAAAAATATATATAAATAAAATTTTTAAAAATATGTTAAAAAATAATAAAACCACATACTTATTCATATTAATAATGCCAATATAATCTGAAAAACAAACAAAAATAAAACTTTTTCGAATATATCGGGTTTTTTCGGATATCGCCGGAAATACTCGGAATTTTAATACTAAATGCGCAATTGTGTCTTAGTTTAACAGGCACTGTATTTCTTACGGTTTTCGAGGTCCCCATGCAGCCACCCTGTACAGGGTTTTCCCGTATATTTTAACACGCACATACAGTCTTTATTTTTGAAACTAGAAAAACTTTGAATACAAAAGTTTTTCCAAGGATTTTTCCTAAACCGCCAGGATCTGTTATCAGATAAAACAAATAAGCATCGTAAAACTGTCAAGAAATACCACTACTAGTTTTTTTTTCTTAACCCTGTATATTGTTCATTAAAATGTGTCAGTTATATAATTTTTAATATTTTAGTGACGAAATAATTATTGTTTTCATAGTTCCATAGTCAAAACAAAATTTTGTAAATTTCTGGTTATGTGAGTTTGTCACTAATTATATTTCTTTTGATAAATTGCATCAGTAATAATTAATTTTTAATGGTTTTTTTGTTATATAATTCTGCGCCTTCCTTTACACTTTATCTAGTCTTAGGACTAGCTTCTTCTTCTTCTTCTTAAAGTGCCCTCTCCGTTCCGGACGTTGGCCACCATCAAGGCAATGCGAACTTTATTTACTGCGCTGCGGAATAGCTTGGTTGATGTTTCTCCAAACCACTTGTGCAGGTTTGCATGCCAGGAAATTCTTCTTCTTCTTCCTGGACCTCTCTTGCCCTCAATCTTTCCCTGGAGTATAACCTGGACTAATCCATATTTTCCTTCATGTGCAAAATATTGTAGTTTTCGACATTTTGTGTTATCAGCAGTTCAGATTGGCAATCCATTCTTCTGAGTACTTCCACGTTGGTAACTTTTGCGGTCCATGCGAATGCCTGTATTCTTTTCTCCATGGCCTCCGAAATAGTCCACGCCTCGACTCCGTATAATAAGAACAGAAAAAATATAACACGAAACTAGGCGTCTTTTGATTTGTAAACTTAGATCTTTGCTACATAGTAAATTCTTATTTATTATTTCCTGAGAATGATCCCATTCTTCGTTCAATATATGTATATCCCAGATATGTGAACTTTACCACTGGTTGTATTATCTGGTTCTTTGCCCACAGTATCGTGTGTTGGTTCTTCGACTTACTTATGACCATATATTTTATCTTCTTAATGTTCAATTTCAGTCCGTATTCTTCACTCACTGTTACGACCTCATCGACAAGGGATTGTAAACCTTGGAGGCTATCCGCTATTAATACGGTGTCATCTGCATATCAGATATTGTTAATGGCTTCACCATTCACTTTGATTTCTTCTGTAAGATCATCTAGTGCCTTTCTGAAAATCTGTTTCGCCTTTTGTCCCCAATATAAATTGATTCTTATTCTTATATCCTTCTCATCTACTCCTGCGTTTCTCTTGATGTTAACCATCTTTTCGTGATTGCACATGTCGAAAGCTTTTGCGTAGTCCAGAAAACAAATATACACGTCACAATTAACATCTCTACAGCTCTGAATCATTACCTGCGTTGCGAACAAAGCTTCCCGTGTTCCAAGTCCACTTTTGAACCCCATTTGAGTTTTTCCCATATTCTCTTCACACTTGCTATATAATCGGGCATGGATAATTTTGAGAAAGATTTTAAGAACATGACTCATTAGACTAACTGTGCGAAATTTGTCGCATGATTTGGCATTGGGTTTCTTTGGTAATGTAACAAATGTAGACATCAGCCAATCTTCTGGTATCTGACCGGTGTTATATATGCTGTAAAAAAATTTTGTGAGTAACGCTATACTATTACTATCCAGAAGTTTCAGTATCTTGGAACGAACCTCATCTGGTCCGGCTGCCTGTCGGTTTTTAGCTATTCTACACTTTTTTCGAATATTTTTGTCAATTGTTCGATACAATCTTCTTTTATGTCGTTTTCCAGGCTTTAGTAGATCTTCGCAAACTTTTATGGTTGAAGTCTTGATGGAGTTCCACGTGTTTTCTATTGGATCAGAGGGTATGATAGATTTAAATTCGTCATTTAATGCACATTTTACATTTTCTTGAATCTCTGCATTCTTCAATTTTTCCAGCTCAAAACGTTTATCTTGTTTTTTGACAATGGGTCTCTTTAGTCTTAAATGGAAGTTGCAGACGAGTGGGTTGTGGTCCGAGGAAATATCTGCACCGGGATAAGTTTTAACTGCTGTGATGGCATTTAGATATCTTTTATTAACCAGTACAAAGTCTATCTGGTTTTTGATGATATGGTCATTATCTGCTGGAGATTTCCAAGTATACAAGCGTCTTGGTGGTAGTTTATAAAAGGTATTAGTAATAATAAACTGTTCTTCTCTGCAGAATTCTACCAGTCTCTACCTCTCTCATTTCTTGAGCCAAGACCAAACTGTCCCACTAATCTTCAGATCCTGTTCCAACCTTCGCGTTAAAGTCTCCCATGATAATCGTTGTTTCATGTTTCTTTGTATTTTTCATAATATTATTTAGTTGGGTATAGAATTCTTCTACTTGATGTTCAGACTTATCTGCTGTTGGCGCATAGACTTGAATCAAATTTATATTAGTATGTTGCCCTCTCACCTTTAGCAACATGATTCTGTCGTATTGCTGTATGCAGCCAATGATGTTATCTTCAAACCTTTTATGTAAGATGATTCCAACTCCATTCCAATGATTTGGATCGTCATTACCTGCGTAGTACACCAGATGATCTCTCACTGTACAGTGCTCAGTTCCAGGCCAGCGCAATTCCCAATATGTCGATGTGTAGCCGTTTCATCTCCTGAATGGTATTATTATGGACCTTTCCTGCCACAAACATACTCTGTGCATTCCAGGTTGCAATTCTAAGGTTGTTCTTGTGCTTGTATTTTTCATGAGGATTTCGTTTGCTGACGGACCGGGAGGCCTCATGGTCTATTTGGGCTATACCTCCCTTGCCGGATCATGGACTCCGATTTCCATGATCAGTAGACTTTAGTGACCTCCTTGGGTTTGTCATTATGCGTAACTAGAGATATCCATATGGATCTTTAATGTAGTGGTTTCTCCTTGCCTTCTACATCCTTATGCCGTTGACTTATTTCTCAGTTCATCCGCTTACTAGCAGGACTAGCTTAAATTATCTAAAATACAACATTTGGAGGGTGTTTTAAAGTCACGACAACAACAATAACAACAAATTGTTAATTTTATTTTAGTTAGAAACATTTTCACTACAAATGTAATTGTTTAATACTTATTAGTAGATTGGTAATAAACTTCAAAACATTTTAACTAAGTAAATTAAAAAAAAAACTTGCCTCTATACTTAATTGGCATACCCTATATATAAGTTAATATGGTTCGTTGCCGTTCATTTTCATGTAATGTTATTACATATAACATATTGGGCGCCAAAATTCCGAATATGTCGTGATATAAATACCTACATAATGAATAGACGACAGGTTTTTCAATGCCTTAATTTTAATTGTGCACATCGAAACGTCACGAGTGTTTGCTTTCAACGGTCAATTGTGAGCCCCTTTTAATGTGCCATAACGAATGCCTTTCAGTTGCGCGTCGCGGATTTATTTTGTAAAAGTTTTGCTAAAAGTAAAGGCGAAAGTTTTGGATTTTTTTCAGTGCCTTCCCTTGACATTCTAGAGTTGAGTAGATTTACTTGAGACGAGAGGAGGGGGGGGGGGGGGATATTCATATCTTGGTATCATCTACAGTGGCCAAAATATGAACAGCCAACACTCAAAAATCTGAACCAAATTCAAAGTGTTACATTTTTGGTATTTTTTATTTAATCTTAAAAATCTGTTTTCACCTGCGGATAGGTCATTTTTTGGGAATTAGTGTATGGCACTAAGTTCTCAATTATACTGGGCGATACGTCGAGGTATTATTACACAATTATCAATTTTCGCACACCTGACTCATGGGCGTTATTTGTTAACAGAAATGTATTAGTTTTTTCTTCTTCAAGTCCGTCTTCGTTCCGAAGGTTGGCAATCATCAAGGCTACACGTATTTTCGAGATTGCTGTTCTAAACAAGTGGTTAGTGGTGATGTGAAACCATTCGCGTAGGTTTTTCAACCAGGAGTGTCTTCGCCTTCCTACTGATCTTTTTCCACTTATTTTTCCTTGTATTATTAGTTGGAGTAATTGGTATTTGTCCCCTCTCATAATGTGTCCCAGGTAGAGCAGTTTCCTCTTTTTAATAGTCAGGATAATTTCAGTTTCTTTCTTCATACGTCTTAACACCTCGACATTGGTGATTCTCTGTACCGAGCTCTGTACGCATGAAATTCGTAATATTCTACGATATAACCAGAGCTCAAATGCCTCTATTTTTCTCATATCGTTCTTCTTTAGTGTCCATGATTCTAAGCCATAGTATAGCACTGATAGAACATAGCATCTCATAAGTCGTATTTTTAGTTCTAAGCTTAGGTCTCGACTGCAGAATACTTGTTTCATTTTAATAAATGTTCCTCGGGCTTTTTCAATTCGTGGCCTTATTTCTTGAGAGCTGTCAACAGTTTCGTTAAAAAGAGTACCCAAATAATTGTATTTCCTCACTCTTTCAATTGGTTGGTCGTGTATATATTTCCTATGTTCTGAGTCGATTTTGTTATAACCATAAATTTGGTTTTGTCTGCGTTTAGTGATAGACCATGCTCTTCACTAGCTTTCACGACTACGTTAATAAGTTCCTGTAGGTCTTGGAGTGTTTCGGCTATCACCACTGTATCGTCTGCATATCTTAAATTGTTGACGACTGGTCTTCCGTTAATTTTAATGCCATGTTCCTGATTGGCCAATGCTCTATTCATAATATCTTCGGAATATATGTTAAAAAGGATTGACGAAAGCACGCAGCCCTGACGAACTCTTCTCTTAACTTCTATCTCTTCGGTTGTATTTTCTTCTATCTGAACTACTGCTCTTTGACCGTAATAGAGATTTGAAATGATGTTAATATCTCTGGAATCTACGTTTTTTTCCTGTAAGAGTTTTAATAGATGGTCATGACGAACTTTATCGAAGGCTTTGGTGTAGTCAATAAAGCACAAATACATGTCCCGGTTCATGTCTAGGGACATAACATTAAGTGCGAGTAACGCTTCACGAGTGCCCAGACCATTTCGGAAACCAAATTGCGTATCGCTGATATCTTGTTCTAGTTTTCTGTATATTCTGGCATGTATCACCTTCATTTTTCCAAATTTTTAGTTTTTCTGCTATAACTGTTATTATTTTACCGTCTGTGTCATATAATGTATTGAGTCGATTTCGTCCTTGTAGCCCTGCTAGTTCTATGACCTTCTTATGTACATTAAAGCTGTCGTGTTTTTGTTGTAATTCTTCAATTTCCTCACATTTAGTCTTATAAAAGTTTTCTTTTGCGACTCTGATTTTATTTCGTATTTGATGTTGTATTGCTTTGCATTGTTGTTCGCATTTATCTTTAAAAGTTATTCTTATATCCATGAGATCCAGAATTTCATCGGTCATCCACTCGTGGTTTGCTTTAAGTTTCTCATTTTTACTCATTGTCTTCGTGGGTTTCATCAATGCTGATTTAAAGTGATGCCATTTTTCATTTATGTCATGTTCGTTCTCATATTCTCCTTTCATATCGAATGTTTTTAGGTTGTTATTTATTTCCTTTTTTATGCTATGGCGGATTTCCGCTTTCTGTAACTGTCCGATGTCAATTTGATTCCTTTTAGTTCTTTTTACCATTCTTTTCAGTTTGATATGAAATCGTGCTATTACGGGATTATGATCAGAAAATATGTCAACGCCTGGATATGCTTTTACTGATTTAACACCATTTCTGTATCTTTCATTTATTAGGAAGTAGTCTATCTGGTTTCTAACCGGTCTGTCTTTGGCATCTTGTGGGGATTTCCACGTATATAGTCTTCGGATGGGAAGTTTATAGAAAGTGTTTGTTATTATGTAGTTGTTCAAACGTGACAAAATTCTAGTAGTCTGTCGCCTCTTTCATGCCTTACTCCTAGTCCGTATTCGCCTACATATTTGTCGCATTTCCCTTTTCCAATTTTAGCGTTAAAGTCGCCGATGATGATTGTAGCATCTCTCGTTTTTGTTGAGGATAGGACTGATTGTAAATTATCATAAAACAGCTCGATCTCTTCATCAGGTTTGTCGGCTGTAGGGGCATATACTTGTATGATGTTTAATTTGACCGTATTTGTTTGAAGTTGCAGCAATATGATCCTATCTGATACCGGAGTGAAACCGATTACTGATGATACTATGCTTCTCGTCACAAGGATTGCAACTCCATTTCTGTGATGGGTTTCATTATTTCCAGAAAAGTACATAATACCGTTTGTCGTGTTGAGTTGACCAGAGTCTGGCCATCTGGTGTCGCTGATACCGAGTATATCTATATTTAGTCTTTGCATCTCATGTGCTACATTATGCATTTTCCCTGGTTCATACATGCTTCTGGCGTTCCATGTACCAATTTTTAATATATTACCATTCTTGTCTTGTTTTATCACTAGTTTTGTTTTGTCGCTGTCACAGGGATTTCGCTTGCTGACGACCTGAGAGGCCCTGTGGTCTTGCTTGGGATTTTCTCTCCTGCCGGATCTTGGTATGCGATATCCATGATCAGTAATGGCGATTTTTTGTTGTGCAGCCATGATGGTTGTACTAGAGAAATCTATGAGGATCTTTAATGTAGTGGTTTCTCCTTGCCTTCTACCTTCTTATACCGTTGACTAATGTATAGTTCTTCCGCCTTTAGGGCCGATTTCTCAACCCTAGGACAAAAGAGTGCCCTTACTCTTGTCAACTCCTCCACCCGCAGCTGTTGGTTGACAAGAGGAGATTACTTATACCGGTAATCACTCGGTCGACAGAGCCTCGTTAGTTATCTAGCAGGGTGCAGCACGTGCAGGTGAGGTTGTCATTTGGGCCGGCATCTCCTTGTTGCCGTCACCCCTTGTTTTTAGCAAATTTTTTTTTTCTAGTTTTTCAATAAATCTATATTTTTAATAAAGAACATTGAAAACTTCGACGAAGCAATAAATCAGTATCACAAAAAAGGTTATGTTTTACAATTTAAGGTTCAGTGGCGTAGGCGGTACGGTGAAAAAATAACAGAAACTCTTCGACAAATTAAAAATTTATAACTGTGCTTTTCTTGGAAGTGTTTTGGAACAAATATGCGTTGCGTTGAGCAATCGATAGAGAACGTAGTAGGTACGCTTGAAAACATTTTTATCCCTCGCTAAGTCTCAAAGAAATGACCCATCCGCAGGTGAAAACAGATTTAAGGTTAAATACAAAATATCAAAGTTGCAGCACTTTGAATTTGATTGAAAATTTTGGGTGTTGCTGTTCATATTTGGACTACTGCATTATACTTAATAATGAAGCAAAATATCTAGAGAGGAACGGAATATAACTGAGAGTGTGACAGTTTCCCAAGTTGCACTATTAACTGTCCTATTCCAAGTTGTTATTTCATTTTATTCCATTTGAAATAGAGGCTTCACCCCCTTACTCATTTGATTAACGTGCTTTAGTGGTAATTATGTCCTCAATAATTATTGTTCAAAAGTCTACTTAAATTTACTGCAAGAAAAAGTCCAGTTTTTTAGTGGACCTTCGCTGCTGGATAATAATACCAGTTCCATGACCTATATTTATTTCCAGATCAAATTCTCTGCAGCAGCGTAAACGCTGCCAATTTGCATTTCATTTTCGCCGTTAAATCGTATTGATATTTTATGTGCCCATGAAGGTTTAAACATTAATATTCAGTGTGTCTAAGGCGCCTGTTTTAATGTGAATCTAAATTCTAATGCTAACTTGAGACGATCCAGAGCAGTCTTCGGCCCTAAGTATCATTTTTTTTGAAAATAGGTATATTACTGGTAATTCATTTGCAGTTGAATGCGGTCGTAAAGTTATATTCTTATTCATTTCCCAACTGACATATTCTAAAAAAATAGAGAATTATATATTTAATGAAATACGATATGGTTCAGAATTATTTCATATCTAAATTTACATAAGATCACTATTATTAATAAATAAATAATCACATGCTTGATTAAAAGAAGAGTTCAACGTGATGGGTTAAGAGTCATTTAATTATCTCACAATATTGGAATAATACTAAATATTAAGAATTACATAATAACAGGGCATGGGTATATCGGTTTTTTTCATAACCAATGTATTTATTTGTTGCAATATAAACTTTACTCATTTTTCCTTTGTTCTGATTTATCCTCGGATTTATCTTATTTTGGTTGTTGTATTTAATTTTTTTTTCGAGCAATAACAAATTATCAGTGAATTGTAACTATGCCTTCCAGTCTTTGCAGATTTGAGTGTGCTGATAGAAGAATAACATGAACATTAATTTAGCGTTAAAAAAGGAACCAATATTTTTCAGTAGAACATTGTAACCAGCCCCAAGCGTTGGTTACCAAATATGTAATCTTATTTGTTAGTTAATTTTTTAAAAAGGCGTGGGTCTATGACTTGGCAGTTAGGTGCGGGCGCCACTAATATTTTTTTTGCTAGACATTTATCAATGGTTATTGATCCTTGAAAATAGGGTAATAAAATGATCTTGTAAGTGAAGGTTGGAAAACTGTGAATACACTAATTAGTTATATTTTGACTCTGCAATTTACCAAAATAAACATCAAGATTCCAGATAACTTATTTATTTAAATATGAAAATTTCACAAACCCTTTCAGGACAATTAATCCTATCTCAAATCCTATCCCAAACTAATGAGAAGATTCTCTTGTAATATATTTCACCTATCAGAATATTAAATCAAAGCAAAATAAGATACTACTTTTTAATCTATGCCTTAAAACATTAATATTACCCAAATCTTCTTATATAGGTATAGCCAGTAAATATATGCAGGTATAAATGAAATGATTATTAACCAAACTAAGCTAAATTAATCCCGTGGCAGCAACAATATCAGTAGAACAGCAAACAGTCATTCAGTAATATCAGTAGAATAGCAAACAGTCACTCAGTAATACCAAATCGATAAAATCACCTTTGAGGTAAATATGTACATATACAGCCGTTAAATATCTATAGGTAAACGAATTGAGCGCAAGTCGATTCCGATATCAAATTAAATTTGTAAATTTTAGTTATGTGAAATAACTTACTGCCATGAGCCTTACAGTCAAGTACAGTAAAAAATAACTCAATCAGCTATTCTGACACTAGCCAAATGAACTCTCTAACTGAGATAATATCGGATATAATGAAGATTAAATTAAGTACCTCTGTAGCAGCTATTAAAAGATGTAGAAATATATATAATGTACAAAATTAGATAATTTATAGCCTTTTTAAAGGTAAGTTCGATAAGCAAGATAGCCAGATCAATAAATGAAACGAGAATATAAACGATATACATCAAACAAATACGGTAATTTAAATATACATTCATTAATTAAAATGATATATAAAGATAAGCTGTATGCTACAAGGAAAGCGAACGACCTACAGTCGTTTAATTATACATTCCTTAAATTAAGGAATGTATAATTAAACGACTGTAGGTCGTTCAGTTATTGTATAAAGGAAACATGTCCACATTTCACGAAAATTAAATCTGAATAGGCATTTTGTTATTCATATGTTCGAGCATCATTGAGTCTATAAAGGGAATTTGTGCCGCATATCATACTGAAATGGCAGAGTGAACAAATACTTTTGGGTGTATAATGGTACCAAGTCCAGGACATGTTTCATTTATACACTCATTTTGGTGGCGCGCCAGTCGCATTGTTACACGCCTATGGAATATACGACAATAGTAGCAAATGCCAATGAATCAATGCCACGTTTCATGGTTCAAATAGTACATACAGATGATGTGATTGACTTTAAAAGATGGTGGGGGACTCATTTTAAGAAAACTTGCAAATAAATCGTCACATGTGAAAATAAAACATGCAGACAGGACTTTTGCATAACTAGACATTTGACATACGATAGAGGTAACCCTGGATATATACTGGCTCGGGAATACCATCAAATTTGTACTTGTCAAAAAGTGCATCTGCTCTATCACTGCCAAAGGAAAATGCATATTCTGGAAGCGTACCTATCAAGGATAAAAAAATTGATGACCTCAGAAAAGTGTCAAAACACATTCCAGAAGAACATCAAGGATTATTCGAGCAATTTCTAAAATGACCAACGAGCAGCAATGAATTCAACTAACAATAATGTATTTTTCCTATTTTCCTTCGCTTTTCCTGTTTTTTTTTTGTTGCAATTTTTGTAATGAAGTTTTTTTTCTCTGTGATACTTTCAAACACGAATTCCCACTTATTGTATAAAGGAAACAAGTCCTATCACAAAAACCCCTCATAAAATAAAAAATAGTAGTATTGTATATCATTCAGCTCATCTACAGCTTCATTTTATCTGTAGAGGAAAACTTCATAAAAATATTAGTTTTGTTTCTGATTACTTTTTACTTTATTACTCAAAAGAGGTTAGGACGGATTTGTTTCTCTTATACAATCACCGATTCCTTTAAAATGATATATAACTATAATTTATATGCGATAAGGAAAGCAAACGACCTACAGTCGTTTAACTATACATTAATTAATTAAAATGATATATAACGGTAATTAAGGCAAACGACCTACAGTCGTTTGATTATAAATTCATTATTTAAAATGATATATTACGACTATATCGAGAATTAAGGCCCTTAAATAGATTAAAATCGATTTTACTTGTATCTGGTAGAGTTGTAGACACTGGCGTTTCCTGTGAAGTACGCCTCCATCATGTGGTTGTGTCACCCTGACAAAAAGACCGCTGTATAGCTAACTCCAAAAGGAGGAAATGCTGCTATCTCACGGAAGGAATTCTATCCCACAGAAGGACCCTATTTAAATGATACATACAAATACAAATAAATATATTGCCATTGTGGCTACAAATAACATTGAATCGTCAAAAAAATAATTAAAATAAGCTAAAATAAAATAAATAGGCGTACGACTAAATTAATACCTAACGAAAAAACAAAAAAAAACACAAAAAGAAATAACAAAACAAGTGATAAAAGAAACAATAAAACAATCAAAGTACAGAAACATTAAGAGAATGTTGGCTGATTCTATCCCTCAGATTATAAACTGCATAGCTGGCCGAGGATAGCCTTTTACATATTACTTCAGCGTGATCACTCCAGTTTACATTTCTGGTCATAACCAGATCCAAAAGTTTAATATTCTAAACTTGTTCTATGTATCTTCCATGGGCGTAGACAGGATTTTTTCTCAGGGGGGCGAGCCGTAGACAAGGCTGCAGTAGTGGCAAATTTTGGGGGGCCACGCCCAATTTTTACACAAAAGTCATGAGTCGCTTAAATTCCCAGGGGGGGGGGGCACGGCCCCCTCTGGCCCCTCCCAGTCTACGCCCATTGTATCTTCATTTTGAATTTTCAAAGTAAATATTGTCATTTCGTGTTCTGTTTTGATAGAGTACAAAATTAGTTTTAATAGTGTTGAGAAGAAGCACATTCATATCGCACCATTCTCGCATTCTACCTGCGCCTGCGGCAGAATTCGCTATTTCAAGAGCTATATTTTCGTCTCTATGAGACGCAACTACTGAGGTGTCAACATCAAATTGCAGTATGGATAAATTGGAGGCTCCCAGACACGCATCCAGATTATTACAGAATGCAAGAAACAAAAAGAATGACAATAAAAGAACCCTGGGGAGCACCTGTGGGGGTTGCAGCGAATTCGGATTCATATGTGAAGTTAAGGATATTGTCCTTTGTGGCCCTCACATGCAGGGCCTGAGCCCACCCTACAAAAATGATCATATCCACCCCAACGCGGAGCCTCTTACACCCGCTCTTTCAAGTTTCTCAAGCAACATTTCGTGGTTCATAAGATTAAAATCTTTGCACAAATCAAAATATATGCCCAAAGTAGTTTTACCCTTATCAAGAGATTCTAATGTAGATGTTATGTGATGGAAAAGAGCTGTCTGAGTAGATTTATTGTTCAAAAAACCATGTTGAGAAACACTAAAAAATTAGTTATTGTGCAGAAAAGGCAAAAGTCTTTCATACATTGCTCTTTCAAATATTTTTGAGAACGCAGAGGGCACTGCTACAGGTCTATAGTTAGCTTTTTTGTGAATAGGGATGACTACTTTTTGTTAGTACTGTCGGAAATTGCCCTTCAAGAAAGGATGTATTATTTATGTAATATAGGAGTTTTGATATAAAGCGAGCAATCGATTTTAATAGATTACATGGAATTTCACTGATTGGATTTTCATGTCGATTAAGTTAATGTGGAGAAATATCAGATCTCATTCTTGTATCCACTTTTTAATAATTGGTCTAATATGCATTAATTCCTTATATGTAGCGCATCCATTCGCAAGTGATTCATCCAATCACGAGGCTCCAGTCGCATTTACATGTGATTAGGTTTGACGTTTTTTTTTGTCCATCGTGATCGTTTTTTGGGTTTTGTTTTAAAATATGACGCAATAGCTGTCAGCTAATACAATTTCATGGGATACTATTGTGCTGCCACTCACAATACTAGTTTAATATAAATCTGTGTGTGTGGAGTGCTTTCAGGCTCTTTGGCACACATGCATGCATGTGTGTAGTGGGCTTTAGATATAAGATATTTCGTTTCGCAAGCGATTTCGAAATTATTAACGTTTTCAGGTCTGAATAGATGACTGGACACACGTTTCTTCCTATTTTTCAATCCATTAGCTGAGCCGTTTACTAATTATTGTTTCGAAATGCCATTCTTAAATCTGATTTGTTTGTTTACTTTCCGGTGGTTACAAATACGCTTTAATGGCAGCTTTTGTGTTACATGTTTATTATTCAAACTTCAAATATTTGAATAAGATAGAACGTAAAATGTGTTTGGCAAAGAGCGGGGCCAAGATGACGAATGCCTTTATCAAGACTACTTCGTATTCAAACAAAATTCAATTATATTGTTTTGGATTGTATATAAAAGGAAATGTTAAATTAAAATAATTAATTAAATAAATAAAATAAATATTATTTAAGTTGCAAGTTATTTGGAACAAAGAAAATTGCTCGGAAAATTGTCTGTATGTGTAAGGCAATTTTGATCATGATGCGATGCGATTTTCCCCATATCTTTCGGAATTTTATCAAGAATGACATATCAGATGTGCAATCTTATTCCGTGGTCGCGAATTATATAGAGAAACTTTTGTAATAATGTGGAATTTAATTTCTTTCGAGAATCTGATTTGAAACTTAATACTAGGGTGCTCATGATGATTTCTGGACTATATAGAAGAAACAAATTTGGCCGAATTTTGATATCTTGTATTTTTTAGAAATACAAAAAATCAAGCGAAATTTTTCAAAATTATGACTTGGAAAATGTAATACTTTGGAGACACCTTTTGGTTTTTGTTTCTACAATAATTGTAATGACTAAATAGTGCAATGTCGTGTTTTTTAAAGTTTTTTCCAGGAATTTTGATATCTCGAATATTTTAAGAAATGCGAAATTTTTTCAAAATAATGATATTTGGAAGTTTTAAAATAGTTTCCAGATACCTTTCCATATTTTTTTTTTCTGCAAGTGCAGCCTGCGACATTCACGGCTCCGAATTGACGAAAAACCTTACCAAGCTTAGATGATCCCAACAACCCAATTAAGCAAGAGATTACCGATTTATTTCGTCAAAATATAACCGATTCACCCCATTTTTCCTAGTTTCCTGATCTCCCTCGGAATTACCACCAACAATCATGATGGATGATCAATCGTTTTTGTTTTAAATAAAATTATGTGAACCCTTGTCGACCATTGTAGATTGGTGTTGTTTGTTTCTCTTCGTGGATATGTTCTTTTTTTTTCACTGACAAGTAACACTGATGATGGCTTAGGCCGAAAGCGCTCTGTTACGCTCTTATAGGAAGTCCTTTTTTGAATTAATAGTTTCGCATGGAATGCAAAAGGTGCTTCATTTAGAATTTTGAATAATTGCCTGTAATTTAAGCTTATACGTGGAAACTTATGGACGAAAATGATGAAACCTGAACAAAAAGACTTATTCATCTGAACAATATATTAATATAATAAATAATTTAAAAATTTAGCCTATTCAAACGATTCGTTGAGATCAGTGGATTGAGGATTTTCCTCCAACGAGATCCAAATTGTTTTGGTTTCTTCCCTCATCAGAGGTCTTCTTTGTTTTTATTTATTCATGCCCCTAGCTCGATTTTTAGGTGGTGCGTAGAAGGATCTGTTCTTCTTCAGCTTTAACTTTGACAAATATATCTGTATAGGATTAGCCATATCGCAGTTTCTAGTGTAAGTTAAATAGTATTTTCCACGTTTTACAACAACTGACGTCATTTTACAAACATAGGGACGTGGTTCGGTTTTCTTCATTTTTTACTTGTGACGTATTGTCTATCCAATCGTAGGAATTATTTGGTATCATTTCTAGAGTTATAACTTTTCCAAAGTTTGCTGTCTGCACAGCATCTCTGAAATCACATAATACTACCTTTATGCTTCATCGACTGTTCCACCTGGTGCATGGTGGCGGAAACTGTCGGCGCTCATATGAATGTCCAGGTCCAAAATATTTGATTGTTATTTCTTCTGCGGCAATTTCGGAGGAATAATTAACTACAAATACAAGAAATCTAAAAAATGCCCAATTTTTATTTTGGGCATCAGAGCAATTATCCACCCTCAAAGTTATTTTTGTAGCAGCCCTATTTTCTAAAAAGAATGAGAGGAAAGCACTGATGAGATCTCCTTTTCTTCTACCCGCTATCTTTTTATGCCAAAGAGCTGCAATAGGTTTCAAGTCCTTCTGATTTTTTCCCACGGGAACAAAAGATTCATTGGACACGATAATTTGTGAAGAATGAGAAAATAAGATTTTTCGGTTATTTTTGACCCAACCGGACGTTAGTGTCATACGATAGAATATGAAAAACTCAGATATGTAAACCGTTTTCCCCAAAGTTGAACGGTTTAGATGCTACTACAGCCTATCAAAGTGTCGTAACGATTTTAAAAATTCAAACGTCAAAATATAGCTCGTAAATAGACCTTCAAAATGACGTATCACTAACCCGAAAAGTTCATTGTCGATGACTTCAGTTTAGTCAAAGTGTATTACACGAATTTGTACATGCAGAGTGTAGCTTAAGCCTTAAAATGCTTCGTACTGCCGGATTTCGGGGATGCTTACTAAATTGAAGCGGCTATATCCTGATAATGTATTGGCACAATAATAAAGTGTGCGCCAGACACATTATGATGCCGGCGGACGACGCACTAATCCAATCGTTCAACTTTGACCTTTCACTGATAATTTATATAAAATAATTTAATGACAGTATTGGCTCCCGGTCTTTATTTAAGTCGTTAATCTATTTGTTTTTTTTATGGTTGTTGGCAAAGACGCGCTATACCTACAAGGTGGCCCACGTATATAAAATATATAGGGGGTGGAACCCCTCTTATTTAC
Organism: Pissodes strobi; assembly: GCA_016904865.1. NCBI lineage: Eukaryota > Metazoa > Arthropoda > Insecta > Coleoptera > Curculionidae > Pissodes > Pissodes strobi. The sequence continues at coordinate 26,377 of JAEQML010047420.1, read as the reverse complement.
GTTATTTTTTAAAATATTCCGTTAAACTTTTGTTCATTTGAAAGCTGAAGTTAAATGCTCTCAAGAGGTGTTGCCATGTTTAACTTTTACAACATATTGTTTTTCAAAAATTTTCCAAAAATTGCTTTTTTGGCCACTTCTTATGGAACGGTACTTTTTTTATTTGACATTTGAAATACTGGGATTTTTGATGTGTAAACATCTTACGCTGCGGTATGAGGGTAATCTCGGCAAATGGGACGGAAATGTGGGGACGGAATATGTAAACCGATGTGACATTATAACCCGTGCGCATTGAGGAGCAAGCTAGACCAGGACGGCCGTGATTGCAACGACTCAAATGGCGCTTCTGAAAAGCTATCCGCGAGGCCGGTATTAGATTTTCATTATATTATATTCGCAGTGTACTTGGATCCATAGCACAGCTTATTTTTGTTAGACGGTTGAATTTAAAATGAATTTTCCCTTCAAAATCCACGACAAATTCGTCCGAAGCCACAGCTATCGTCCTAAAGAAAGTCCGGAAATTTCGGATTTTTTATAGAATTTTGCCATTTAAAATCGTTTTTACACAGATTTTAGACGATAAAAAAGCATATTTTAAATTAAACGAACTGTCAAAAGAATTATTCAGATGTCCAGAAAACAATATTGAGTCATGGCCCTCTTCTGAAATTTGCAAAATTAGTGAATAAGCTGTCCATTCCATAGGTTGATGTTATTCCTGGTGGCATTAGATTTTCGTGTCGATTTTGTGCAGTGAATTAATACATTCCGATTGAAGTTGCCAGTAAATATTATTAAAGAATGCTAATTAATAATAAATGCGAATAACTAATATATTATAAATGCAAATGTGTTTGTTTGCTTGTGTATTACGCTTTCACGCATAAATACTCAACCGATCATCATGAAATTTTGTACAGATATTTTCAAGGGTATAGTAAAGGACATAGGAGACTTTTAGCTTTTAGCCCCGGTTTCGCTCGCGTTCACTTTTACGGTTAGTCTTAAGCCTATTTTCCACGCGTAAACTATTTATCATGAAATTGTCTACAGATATTTTAAAGATTATAGTAAAGGACATAGGACACTTTTATATCGGCTTCGCTCGCGTTGATATTTACGTTTTTTTTTTAATCCTATTTTCCACGCGTAAACTGCTTTAACCGATTATCATTAAATTTTGTACAGATATTTTCAAGAGTATAGTAAAGGACATAGGACACTTTTAGCTTTTACCCGCGGCTTTACTCGCGTTGATTATTGCGGTTAGTTTTAATCCTATTTTCCATGCGTAAACTACTTAACCGATCATCATGAAATTTTGTACAGATATTTTCAGGACATATGAACACTTTTAGCTTTTACTCGCGGCTTCGCTCGCGTTGTTTTTTACGATTAGTTTTAATCCTATTTTTATTTTCTGGAGGTTATATTTGTAAAAAGTTTTTCCTTGATTTTGGGCATGCCTAGGGTTAGTTTTGGCTCGTTTTCGTTCGTTTCGCCCCTGTAGCGAGCGAAGCGAGCGGATGGCTATGCGTGAAGTGTAATATTAGACATTCTAATGCAAACGTTACAAATGTAAACATTAAACAACGCACGTCATGCGGTATCTGTGACGGGAATATGTTTTGCAGGCTGTTTGTGGTGCAAACCGTATTCCTTCTAACGCCAGAATATAGGCAACCAATTCGAAATAAGTGGTTGCCTATATTCAGGCGTCACGCGGCCTAAGGTGGCATTAGATTTTCATGTGGATGATGTCGATATAGGATTATGTTATCAGTGTCTCGAGTACTAACATTGAATATTTTTAAAGTAGTGCATATGTATGTGTAAGTTAAACTAAAAAAAAAATACAAAAATTATGTGCCTCACCTTTATAAGCACACAACACACAACTGAAGTGAAACTTCTGAAAGAGATATAAAGAATTGAGCATTTTTAAGCTTTTTTTTTTCTCTCAACTTTTGCCCCAGTTTCGACCCTCTTTTATTTTTCCCCCATTTTTTCAACTTTTTTTTTGCTGAAAACCGCGTTTTCCTAACTTTTAAATTTTTTTTTCTTTATTTCGTTTTATAATATACTCTTATTAACTTTCTGAACATTTTTTTCTTTTTTTTATTATTTCTTTTCTAATTTGGTTTTATAATACTTTTATTACCTTTCCGAAAAATCTTTTGGTTTTGTTTTTTTATTATTTTTTTCTTATTTCGTTTTATAATACATACTTTCATTAACTTTCAGAATTTTTTTTTACGTTCTTTTAATTTTTTTCTCAATTTTTCAATTTTTTTTTCATAAAGCAATTGTTTTTGCCATCCCCGACCTCGTAGCTGAACTCCTTCGCCTTTTTTTCGCCGAAAACCGCGTATTTCGTTTTATAATACTTTTATAACTCTCCGAACAATTTTTTACATTTTTTCAATTTTCCACCATTTTTTCGAAAATTTTTGGGTACCCGTGAGGGGGGGGGGGGATATAATTCCCCCATGAGGTCATCGTTTGTCACATTTTCGATCCGAGAATCGGTTATAGGGATATCGCCAAAAAACGTTTTTTTTTCAAAATCCCCCCTTAAATTAGAGCCCCGGCCCTCCACGTATGGTCAAAGGTAGCTCCCCAGTTTTCGTCCAGGATCCTCATTTTACCCGGGTACATACATGTCCTGAAAATTTCGACCCTCTAGCTATACTGGAACATGCTTAATTAAAGGGGCGTTTCACTTTGATAAGCATTATTTCTGACTTACCCTCGGCACAGCCCTCGCTAAAGAAGTTTCACTTCAATAACTCGTCATATTATGCCCTACCGTAATTATTATGAGCTCGTGCACCAAATTTCACTAAAGACAGCCAAGGGAACCATTGCCAGGAAAGGCATTATAAGATCCTTTACACAAATAGAGCACTATGTAAAAATCGACCTCTCCTATTGGTCGATCCGCATGCCCCTCCGCTCGCTTCGCTCGCCACGGGGGCTCGAGAAAGGGAAACTAACCAGGTGCTAACCCAAACTAACCCAAGACATACCCAAAATCAAGAAAAAAATTGTTCAGAAACAATCTCAATAAAAAAATAAAAAAGGCAACGGGGTTTGAACCCGGACCGTCCAGGTGAGACCCAGCCATTAAACCTCTCAGCCACGAGAGGTCTTGCCACAAGTCGATTGCATCACGAAGACATATTGTAATACGAGATGGATCGACCAATAGGAGAGGTCGTTTTTTACATAGTGCTCTATTTGTGTAAAGGATCTTAAAATGCCCAGGAAAGTAGTCAAAGTGCCATTGATACGTTGTTCTATGTAGTAAAATTTTTTTCATAAATAAAGGGTTCAATTATCATTGACTTTAAAACTCCATGTCAAACGTTAAATTTCCACTTCCTTTGGCCACTTTTGCATAATAATGCTCGTTATGCCTGTTAAACATACCATCGGACATAAACCCCGAATCATCGCTCCAAATAATATTTCTTAAAAAAATGTTGCAGCTTAGTTAAATGAATTCACAGAAATTAACACGTCTTTCTGCATCTCTATTGTGCAATCGGTGCTATCACCGAGAATTTTTGATACCTAATTGATTTCATTCCATGGTTGTTCAAAATTGTACTAATTGAATTAGATCATTATGGAAGAAACCCAAGACTGCGGTTATTCAACCGCAGTCTTCATTGGTTACTGGCTTTCTTCTTTGTAGTGGTTTGCGGAATTAACCGTACTGCAGAGAATTTGTTAAGATGTCTCTCACTGTTTTCCTATATAATGGGGCTTTCTCGGGAAACCTTTCGTCAAATAACCTATACGTTTTTGACAGCATTTATTTTTTAAGCAACGAGTGGGTCGTCTGCGGAGAAGACGGTGGACGTTGGACTTGAAGCGATGTAGGCTGTAGTTTTCGGAAAAGACGTTACTCGAAAATTCATTCCAGAGCGGGGCAGTCCTCCAGATAAAGGAGTCCCGTAAAAGCGACGTCCTAGATGTTCGGAACTGAATCGTATGTTGATGAGCAGCATGTGTCTGACGGATGTTTCTGTTTGGCACAACTCTGGGTGGAATCGTTGTTCGAACACCTTCCGTAGTAGTATCGATAGTAAAGAGATAGGTCCGCCACTTTTCTGCGATGTTCAAAGCTATCAAGGTCTCTAGTCAACTCCGGGTCATCCGCAAGATGGACTGCTCTCCTCTGTATATGGAGTCCAATATCTTGATCAAGTGTTTGGGTGTCGATCTCCACACATCGGAACAGTATTCCAGAGATGGTGTTATCTGGGGCCTCCTTATAGAGCAGTAAGATCTGATGAGGTGTATACAACTTGTTTTACTCTATAGAGTGCTCCTAGCTTTTGTGCTGCCGCCTTGGCGATTTTGATGACGTGATGATGCTAAGACATGTTGTTTTCTACGTTGATGCCCAGCAAGCTTATGGTCAGTGTTTGTCCTGTCATTGATAAGTCAGGTCTTGCTGTGTTTGCTTTTTTGAGGAGACAGCTGCTGCGTTAAGTTGGACATTGTTTTCCTCACCCCATTCCACGATGACGCTCATATCTTCATTGATGTCAGAAATCTGATTATCTCGCTCGCGTTGGGAATGAGCAGCGGCCATTGGAGTCCGCGACGTGAATGAGGATATAAGAGTGCTGTCGTCTGCAAAGCTGTAAATAGAATTGTTTGCCCTGTCTAAGAAATCGTTGATATAGAGCAGGAACAGTGTGGGAGATAATATTGTCACGACTAACAACCGTCCGATCGTTTTTGTGCTACCCTATAGAACTAGCCGCCGTGCCGATCGCTTCTTTGTCTGTATGACTCATCGCCCGGCCGGTCGCGAAGATTCAGGATCGCTGGAATTGTCTCGATGGCCTCGTCGAGATCATATAGAGTGACCTCGGAATACTTCCCGAATATTCGTGATAAATTTAAGATTATATATAAGCAGACCTAAGGCGAATGTTAGTCAGTCAGTTAGTTAGTTCAGTTCAGTTCAGTTAATCATTGAGTGTTGAATAGATATTAGTGGTAAAGTTATAAGAGTAGTATAGAGTGTTAAATTGTATACAGTGGTAGTGAATAAAGAGAGTATTAGTCGAAAATAGCAAAGTTGTAATTCTGTTAAGAACCCACGGGAAAAACGTAACAATATACACCCTTGAGGGACATCGGCATTGATTTAAATTTTTCCGAAAGATGCCCATCAACACCAACTCGGATAATCATCAATACAGATGATTTCTGGAGGCTTTATTTCCTGGATGCTTTTCGTGCAATATATTTGATATATCAAATATTATTAGTGTCATTCGAAATATTCTACTGTGTGTCATATAATTATGTGACTTTGTGATGCCTGCCAGTATTTTTTTGTTGCGCCGATAATGACTATTATTTTATTGTTTTGTTTTGATGATGTTTAGCAAAATATGACTTCAAGGCTATCAGCCTTTTAATCTCAGTGAAATCTAATTTGGATGGATTATTTTTCAAATCGCGCAAAATAAAATTTAGATTTAATCACCCTGTATCTTAGAAAAACGTGCAAAATTGTCCAATAATATGCGCTGCCTAAAAAGTTTAGACACGTTTTGTAGCTCGTGCACTTCGCTATACGCACAATTTACTACTCAAAGTTCGGTTTACGAGCCAACATTTTTACATTTAGAGCCTCCGACTGACATTTAATACTTCATTCGATGGCCTTTCCGCACTATTTTTAACCTAGACAGGTTGCACCCATACGTACGAATGTTTATAATCGACTAGCCTCTTTGTTTATCTGAATAAAAATAAGGAAATCTGTTTAAGAACCCTTCTATAAACTGAGTAATAATAATTGGTGTGTTTACACGATGATAGTTTTGTTTATTTCTAAGTTTATTTAGTATTTTTTAGGAAAATGTATGTTTCGTTTCTATGTTACGTGGGAAAATTTCCTAATTGTAGCTCCTAATAATACGCTTTATTAATACGAGGTGTTTATTTGAAAAGGGGACGAATGTATTTTAACCTTCCCGGTCACAAAGCTCTATACATACCTATGTTTTCCATTTTCATGTAATACCCAAGTATTACATCTTAATAGCTCCAAAAAGTAAGTTCTCTCTTTTGAAGATTTGATGTATGTTGGATTTTTGTCGAATTTGTGACTTAGTCAACCTGTATAAGGTAGTCATAGTAACCTTGGAAAAAATAAGTTTTGTGTCCGTTAAAGCTAATAAAATTTCTTATTTAAGAGAAGAAAGCTTTCGAAAATAAAAGGTTGCAGGTTGTTGAACCTTTGATGAAAAGGAGGGTGCCTAAATTCATTTGTTGATCGATTTACAATACAATACCCTGTTCCCGTGAAGATTAATTATTAATATACGATCTTTCTAAAACCCTCACTAGACATGACTGGTATTTTCCGAAAAGCAAAAAGCAATTAATATCCCCACATAATATAATGTTCTATTTCTACCTGGATTCTTGGTCGTTCAAGGGCCAAACCGATTAATTCATCTATTTTTATAAAAATACCAAATTAAGTCGAAATAGGGCGTCCTCTAGGGGGCGCTTTTTATTGTTTTCTCGACTAAATGTTTATTCGTCAACAAGGACTTATTCGTTAGGCCAATTAGGTTCTGGTTTCAGAGTTATTTTTAGCTGTGCCTCGTATGCACCTTATTAAGTATTATGTTCCTGTGGCGCACGACAATAACTTCATTAATATGTTTTTTTATTGTTTATAAAACTAATCCGGGGCAACTCGGGCAATAAAAAAGCGATTTTACAAGAAAAAGAATACTGCATTGCCTTTATTAAACACATAATACAGATTATCTAAGTACAGGGTGTCCCAAATTCGAGCCTCATCATTGGGATCTCGGAAACTAGAAGAGATACGAGGTCGGTTAAATGGAGGCAAAGTTGTGCAATTTGATGCTGATCAAAATGCCATCTTAAAAGTTTAAAAATTCCGAATACTTACGAAGATTTTTGAAAAAAACCGAATATTCGCGATTTCATTTTCATTTTTTTATGACTCTATTTGAATAGATATAACAAAATAAATTTCACATTCTCATTGCTACTTTTTCTGTTCTACAAGACGGTGTTATCAGATTTTCAAACCGACGTTTTGTCTTTGAGCTGCCATCATCAACTTTGTTTCTTTAAATACGGCCCTGGATTTTTTATTACGGATTTTAAGAGCATCTAAAGTCCCAAAGCCAATGCTGTATCGCACTCATTCGAAAAATTCATATTAATGGCATTTTCCATAAGACCTCATGTGTTAGAGAGAGACAGAAAACATATTTTTGGTAAGATTTTACCAGGAAATCATTAAAATGATTTTTTCGAATAAGTGCGATACATCATTGGTTTTGGGACATTAGAAGCTCTTAAAATCCGTAATAAAAAATCCAGGGCCGTATTTAAAAAAACAAAGTTGATTATGGCAGCTCAAAGACAAAACGTCGGTTTGAAAATCTGATAACACCATCTTGTAGAACAAAAAAAGTAGCAATGAGAATGTGCAATTTATTTTGTTATATCCATTCAAATAGAGTCATAAGAAAATGAAAATGAAATCGCGAATATTCGGTTTTTTCTAAATATCTTCGGAAGTAATCGGATTTTTTTTACTTTTAAAATGGTATTTTGATCAGCATCAAATTGCGCAACTTTGCCTCCATTTAACCGACCTCGTATCTCTTCTAGTTTCCGAGATCCCAATGATGAGGCTCGAATTTGGGACACCCTGTACAATACAAATTTAAATTCGTAAGTAAGTTGTAATTGTAAATCACTAAAATAACAAAATCTTTAGGAATAAAATACTGCAAAAAAAGAATTCCCTTATCTCTCAGTTTTTTGACAAGGATTTTATGGTCTACTCTATCGAAGGCTTTAGTGAAATCTGTATATACAGCATGTACATGGGACCCTTCTTCCAATGATTCCAAGAGAAAATCTGTAAATGTAAGCAAGTTTAATTCAGTAGAGCGGTGGGGAAGAAATTCAAATTGTTGGTTGATGAAGCAACCTTTTAAACCAGCAGACAAGTAGTCACAGACTAAACTTTCGAATACCTTGGGAATACAACTCAAGATGCTGATAGGCCTGTAATTCTCGACCACAGAATTATCACCTGATTTTAGTATGGGAGTTATGAAACTTGATTTCCAATAGGATGGAGAAGTTCCAGTTTTAAGGGACAGATTAAAAATAATATGAAGCGGTTCGAAAGTATGAAGCTACAATGTTTAATAAGGTATGGTGAGAGACCATCTGGACCAGATCCTTTGCTCATATCCAAAGTTGATAGCTTTTCATAAATTGACGAGATTGGTATATTAAACTGGGAAAGATTTGTGTCCCCCAAAGGTAACGAGTTACAATTATCAACAAATAATCGGTATGCTTTGAGTTCGTCTACGAGCGTACTACAGGGTAACCTTGGCGACCACCTGGCGCTATTTCATGTATGCCGTATGCCTGGGGGGGTCACGAATAATTCGGAGACATCTACCATAGGGTACAGGAGTTACTCTGATTTTAATTTGTGTATGTTGAGGTCGTTTATGCTTGGTGTTGATTTTTGTGATGTGTATGGGTCGGATGTTGACAGGGCATATTGTGAGTTCGCAGATATTTTAAATTGGGCAATCGAAGCAAACTGCCCATATCGGGAAAAAAAAATCAAGTAGGAATGGGCACAATAGCAAATGGATTCCTCCAGATGTTGTCGAAAGCAGCAGGGAGCTCAAAAATATTTTTTGGTTATCGAAACAGGTCAATAATAGCAATATTAGTGAACTTTATAGGGTTAAGAAAAAGGATCACAATAGGTTGGCTAGATAGCATATTATAGGAATATAATTGATAATAGCCATAATAAACCAAGATCAATTTGGAAACTTGTTAATCGGTCATTGGGTAGGTCTGGTAAGTCCAGCATTATATATTTCAGTGTTGACGGTGAATTGACTAATGACAGTGTACGGGTGGCCAGCGTTTTTGGTAGCTACTTTTCCACTGTCGCTCGGAATAGTTTGAGGATTAAATTTGGAACTGATCAGTCTCAGGTGTGTACGTTACCATCCAGAAGTGTACCTAACACTTTTGTTTGGAGAGATGTAGATAGTCTTGAGGTACTAGATGTTATTAGGCGCGCCAGAGTTAAGAACAGTTCCGGACTAGACAATATATCAATTAAGGTGCTTAAAGCGATACAAAATGAAATATCTGATCCACTAGCTTACATTGCTAATTTAATGTATAAAAATGGAAAATTTCCTAGTAAATTAAAAATTGGGGTGGTTGCACCTATTTATAAAAAACAAGATCCCACAAGTCCTGAGAATTATAGGCCGGTAACTGTACTGAATGTTGTGTCAAAGATCTTGGAGAGACTGATATATAACAGAGTGATCGATTTTGTCCGTGGCTATGGCATACTCAACAGGGCTCAGCAAGGGTTTATCGCGGGCAGATCGACGGAGACCGCGGCTGCCAGTTTTCTCGGGGCAGTTTACAAAAAACTGGATGAGGGATTTTTTGTGGCCGGGGACTTCTTCGATCTTTCGCGAGCCTTTGATACTTTGGACATCAACTTTCTTCTGGTTAAGCTTTATACAAATGGCCTGCGAGGAGGAATCCTGGACCTGCTGGCATCCTACCTTACGGATAGAAGGTTTTGCGTTAGGGTTGGTTGTGTTTTTTCAGATATGTATGAGGTGGATGTCGGTGTGCCTCAGGGGTCTGTGCTGGGGCCATTACTGTTCTTGTTGTTTGTTAACGAAATAACTGAATACGTCACCGGAGGCTGTGTCACTATGTTTGCGGATGACACCACGGTATTGGTCTCAGCACAGACTGCTGAGGAGCTCCGACTGAAGGTCGAAAGTATTATGGATCAGTTTGACAGGTGGTGTGCCAGTAATGGCTTAATACTAAATCTTAATAAAACTGTTTTTATTCACTTTAGATCTCGTAGAAATGTGCCAATTGTTGAAATTGACTCTGTGAAGCATACCGAGTGTACAAAATTTTTAGGGCTCCATCTGGATGATACTCTATCATGGGGTGCACATGTTGAACATGTGGCATCTAAAATTAACTCAGGTTTCTTTGCAATTTCTAGATTGAAGGATACCCTTAACATAGAGGAAGAACTGAATATTTACTATTCGTTGATATATCGTCACTTAAACTATGGTGTAATTTTTTGGGGAGATTGCGCTGAGAGCAGTAGAATCTTCATTGCCCAGAAGAGGGTTATCAGGTTGTTGTTTGGAATGCCGAATGGGGAGAGTTGTAAGCCTATATTTGTAAGGCATAGGATATTGACATTTCCTTGCATTTATATTTTCAGGTCCTTATTGTTTACTAGGCTGAATCTTGATGACTATCCCTCGGGTAGTGATTTTCACTCATATTTCACAAGATACGGGGACCTTTTAGCCTTGGATTCTCATAGATTGGCAAGGTTTGAAAGGTCTCCCGCTTATGTCGGGAAAAAGCTTTTTAATAAACTTCCCCAGTCGGTCAGAAGTCTTCCTCTGAATAAATTAAAAATATGGTCAAGACTATTCTGTTGGATGGGGCATTTTACTCTGTAAGAGACTACTTGTCCTATTCATTTTAGTTTGTCTAGGTGTAAATCTAGTGGTGTTTTTTTTATAATTTAATGTTATGCAATGTACTTAGTATATAGGACTTTGACTTGTACATCCATATATTGTATGGCTTAAGTATCAATAAAGAAATATGAATATGAATATGAGTCTTCCAGGACACACTCTCTGTCACTATACATTCTTGAGAAGTATTCTGCAAACAAATTGACAATGTCCTCTCCAACAGAACAACTTACATCACCGAAGTGCATAACCGACGGTATATAGCTTCTTTCCTTTTTGCTATTAACAAACTTCCAAAAACTCTTAACATTGTTTCTAAGAGACGATTCAGTTAAAGCTATATAAATCTGGTATCATTGCTTTTTAAAAGATTTACACCTCGTTCTTAAAATAGAAAATGTATTGTAGTAAACCAAATAGGAAATCTCTTAGCTGAATACTTTTTTAAAGGAACAAAAATATCAACTGTTAAGTAAACAATATCATAAAATACATTAACCATATCATTAAGTGATTTGTTATTAAATAATTAATAATAATTAATATAATAAATTCGATTTCTATAAATAGCTGTTCAATGCATTTGGTTGCTGGAAATATTTTGCTTGTAATCGTTTTATAGACTGCCATCAGAACTCCGCCCCTCTTGCAAAGCTACTAGTGTCAGTGGATCTATCCTTGCGGTATACATTATAGTTAAACATCTGGAGCTCTGCACTGTCTATGTCATTCGTCGACCATGTTTCACTGAAAACTAGGATAGGATATCATATTGAGAGTATGAAGCATTCTCAAAAAGAAGTTGAAGCTTTGTGCGCAGGCCCCTAACATTCTGGAAATATATCAACATAGACGAAGTGATAGATGAATTGTTTTGGAAAGGCCTATTTAGTTTTTTTAACGAGTTTAGGAGTACCATTCACATACCGTAGAATAAGGTCAGGTTCACCATTTCGCTGTCTCTCCTTCAGGTCGTTCTTAAGAGCATTCACTTCAGTATGCTGCTCTGTTGTAAGGTCAGCCTCCAAGAATATTTTTAGGCTTCGGTCTATCTTACTTTTGCTTTTCAAGGCCCTGTGCACCATTTCAGCAGACTCGAGTGCCAGCCGCAAAGACTGATGGCCATTCTTGTTACGCTTTCCAATTCTCATTGCACTGACAACATTTATGGGTGAACCAATAAGATCTGTTAATAAACTCTTTGCTCTAGACAAATCATCCACTCCATTGTCTTCAGGACCGTTAAACAACATCAAATTACAGGACGTCATCTGTCTCTCTGACACCTCACGAAGGACCTTGCCATGGACAACCGCTGCGCTGTATCCACTTTCACCAGCTTTTACAGAAGCAGCAGAAGTGGTTTCCTTAATGATGCTAAGATCCCTTTTTATGTCATCAAAAACAGTCTCAAAGCTGGCCTTTAAGCTTTTAACTTCAACGCTCATCACACGTATTTGTTCCTCAAATTCATCTATTCTGTGAGTGCTGGCAATTTTAACTTCACTTAATATATTTTCTGGGGCAGTGACGCGATTGTTTAGACTAAGTGCGTCTTTATCCCTGGTATGCAACCACTGGACAGGTAAGGAATGGTTCGGGTAGACAACACCAGGCACCTTATCTCAATGGAACTAATCCCAGTACAACCCCTGCATAATACCTTCCTGCAAAAGTCACAGGGGTAGCCAAATACCTCTCCTGTATTCTTTGGCTCCTTAAAAACGCAGTCTCTAGAACACTTGTATAGCACGAGGCAGGCATTTTGAGGTTATATTATTTCTCACAATATTTCCGCGGAAAACCTAAAAAACCTAAACAGTGCGATTCTTATATTGATAAATTAGATGACAAACCAACGTTTCACAACTAACAGAAACAATTTTTGATGAGAAAGTCAAGATTCAACTTCAGAAGAGTAAACAAAGTAAACAAACAAATAATTTAAATAAAATAAATCTGTTTAAATATCTTACAGAACAAAAACAGAACTAAAAATTAAGCGCAAAACACAAAGATTATAAAAAAACTAGAGTTAGTCAGACTCTGAAGAAACAATTTTGTCATCAGTGTTATGAAAATTACGATAATCTCCGGAATCAAATCACAACCGTTTTTTTTAGAGGTCTTGAAAACTACCAAAATATGGAAAATGGAAATTTTATTTTTTTCATAAATTCTATACAAAGAACAGAACTGCAGCAAACAAACAAAAAGCAAAAGGTAAATGGGAATTTCTAAATAGGAAACTCTAACAAAGACATAACAACATCAAAAACCAATCATTCTTGCAAAGTAAATAAGAAAGAACAAAAACTTCATATTCTCACACAAAACAAGAAGCAGATAATACATTGCGCCGCAAAATTAACGCATAATTTTAAAAACTAAAAATTTTCAAATCGACGCCAATGGGTCTAAATTATGTCGTTCTGATATCTTTTCAATGTTTTAAGACTCCGTTTATGTGTCGAGTAGATAAAAATCAGTATTTGCTTCCAATACTGAAAAAATGGTAAGTAAACAAAATTCCATACAATTGAAATTTGCTTTTTCTATGCGTTAGGTTTGCTTGTACGCTTGTATTGGCAACGTTTAACTTTCATAGTGCTAAAATGGCCCAAAACGCCCGTTAGAGTAGAAATCTTTCGCCTGAGAAATGTGCTGCTGCTACCATAGCACTTGTGGAAGAAAGCTTGCCACAAGTTCAAGTTGCACTTCGACTTGGAGTGACACAATCTACTGTATCTAGAGCATTGGCACGATTTCGGGAGACCACTGGTAATCAAAAAATACCTGGACAAGGACGCTATAGTATGACAACAAATAATCAAGATAGATTTTTGCGATTGCAGGCATTACGAAGTCGATTTGTTACAAGCACTGCACTGCAGCAAGAATTTTCCCTTAGGTATATTTACCGTATTAGTCAAGATACAGTGCGAAGAAGGTTGGCAGACGTCGGAGTTGCTCCCTAACGAGCCACAGCTGGTCCCCTTCTAACCGGAGACCATCGAAAGTAGCGTCTTCAGTTTGCCCAAGAACACCAAAACTGGGTAGACCGTGGGCCAATGTATTGTTTAGCGATGAGTCAAGATTTTGTCTCTTTAGTGATGATCGCCGTAGAAGAGTCTTATCGACGTCCTGGCGAGCTATACGCCCAGTGCAACGTTGTCGGAAGAGTAAGCTATGGGGGGGGGGGGGGGGTCTGTTATGATGTGGGGTGACATTAGTTTGGAGGCCCGCACGAAGATCGTTATGATTTAGGGAGATCGTCTGACAGCTGATCGATACATAACAGACATTTTAGAACCACATGTGATACCATATCCCCCTTTGTTGGACAGGATTTTCTATTAATGCACGCCCGCACGTGGCTAGAATTGTACAAAATTACCTCCAGGAAGTGGCAATTTCAACTCTACCATGGTCAGCAAGAAGTCCTGACATTAAGCCCATTGAACACTTGGTATTAGAGCCTTCCTGCCTCTACCTGGGAACCTAAATGAGCTTTCATTAAGACTGACGGAAATATGGGATCAGATGGATCAGGATACAATCAGAAACCTGATTTTTAAGCTTGCCTAGAAGATGTGAAGCAGTAATAAGGGCAAGAGGCGGCAATACACGTTATTAAGTTAAGTTTTTTTGAACAAATTCGGAAATAAAACTTTTGTTTATTTGCAATTATTTCAATATTCCTAACAAATACTGCTTTTTATCTATTCGGCACATAAGCGGTGACTGAAAACATTGAAAAGATATCATAAAGAAATAATTTAGATTCATTGGCGTTGGTTTGAAGTATTTTATATGGTATTTTATTAAAATTATGGGTTAATTTTGCGGCGCAGTGTATTTAAAAAAAATAAATCGGCTTAAATAAACATATTACTAAGAAAAACACAACAACTTTTATATCATACAAAAAATTAAATACAAATCACAAAGATTATAAAAAAAACTAAAGTTAGTTAGATTCTGAAAAGACAGTTTCGTCATCAGTGTTATCAAAATTACGATCATCTTCAGAATCAAATCACAACCGTTTTTTTTTCGACAGATTTTGTACCCAAATATGGAAAATTAATTTTTTTTCATAAATTCTATGCAAAAAACAGAACTGTAGCAAATAAACAAAAAGCAAAAGGCAGATAGGAACTTTTAAATAGGAAAGTCTAACAAACAAACACAATTTCGACAAAAAATATCATGTTTGCAAAATAAATGAAAAAAAAAACAAAAATCTATGATATTCTCACACAAAACAAAAATCAGATGATATTTAAAAAATAAACTTATTAGTAAGAAAAACCGAGAGAAAAACAGAAAATCTTTTATATCATACAAAAAATTAAACACAAAAAACACAAACTAGAGTTCGTCAGATTCTGAAGAGACGATTTCGTCATCAGTACTTATTATCAAAATTGCGAGCATCTTCAGAATCAAATCACAACCGTTTTTTTGTCGAGAGGTCTTGAAAAGAACCAAAATATGGAAAAATTCAAATTTAGTTTTTTTCATAAATTCTATACAAAAACAGAACTGCAAAATGTAAATATGAACTTCTAAATAGGTAATGATATTCTCACACAAAACAAAAATCGGATACTATTTAAAAAAATAAATCTGTTTAAATAATATTTACTAAGAAAAATAGCCCAACTCTTATATCATACAGAAACACAAAGATTATAACAAAATCTAGAATTAGTCAGATTCTGAAGAGACAATTTCGTCATCAGTGTCATAAATTCGATACAAAAAAACGAAACTGTAGTAAACAAACAAAAAGCAATAGGAAACTCTAACAAACAGAACTCCGACAAAAACAAAACATACTTGTAAAATAAATAAAAAAATAACAAAACACTATAATTTTCTCACGTAAAACAAAAATCAGATAATATTTAAAAAAATAAATCCATTTAAAAAAACGTATTACCAAGAAAAATACAACTTTTATATCATCATATAAAAAATTAAAAACAAAACCCAGATCTTATAAAAACAATCTTAGATTTACTCAGACTTTGAAGACACAATTTTGTCATCAGAATAATTATCAAAACTAAGATTATCTTCAAAATTAGAAGAATCTTTATTAGGTCGATTTGTATTTGGAACATATTGGCAAATTAATTGGTCATCATTATTAGTCGATGTCTATAAGGAAGTAACTTCTATTTGTCGGCAATGCAGGCAATCCTGCTGGAACATTTCTGATCTAGAAGGTAAAGGTTGCTTCTAATTGCAATCAATTTGTCCACCGTTTTACTTAACAATCTATTTGTTTTTTTTTCGAGTGAATGAGTTATAACGTGGATCCGTTGGAAGGCTGATGATGATAAAATTAATTATTGTAGTTTTCGAAATACCCAAATAACGAAAAAATTTTTTTTCCCAAATTGAACGTTTTTTTTTTCGAATTTCATTCCGATTTCGAATTGTTCCCAGTAATTCGGGATTGGGTGAACAATCACATTACTGTTTTATAATATGTCTATCCTATAAAAGATGCTCAAACTAATGGACGGTGTCTGCTTGACATCACTCATCCCTTTTCAAATGGGTTATGACTTCCGGAAGATTTCACATGCAGGATCTATTTTGTTTGTTAAGCCTTTTAAAGTACTAATTGACTTCTCAGCATATACGGCTTCCTTCAAAATCAAATGGCAAGAACTCAAGAAGTGTCAAGTCACGAGATCAGCCTGACTACCTCGATTTTTAATTAGATTTTTGTAATAAAAACTTCTTTAGATGCGTTCAGCACACTTTTTCCTGGATAGTGATTAAGACTGAGCCGTCAAGCTCGGATATGTCACGCTCATTCGGGGAAAGTCGAAATTGGCGAGAATCGAAAAATTTTGAGGGTGCATATTTGGGTCGTTCTAGCGCTGAAAAAGTCACGAGGATCCAAAAGAAACTGAGACGACAGTTAGATAGGGATTTTCTAGGAGAAAAACTTACTAAATGCTTCTCGGGTTTTATTTTCCTACTAATTTTTTTAAAATGATCTAGTAAAACCGATTGCTTGATGAGAATATGCGCCAAAAATTGTGTTAAAAGACACTTTGGAAGTCATGATGCCTTTGATTGATTGAGCTAGTTGAATTTAAACTTTTTGAATTTCGAGTTTTGACTCGACACGTCTTTACTTAATAATTCATTGTTGTAACACCGAATAATCTGGAGTAACTAAACTTTCGTACATTAAAGAGGGCGAATATGAACAGAACATACCAAAAAATCGCTTCGATCCGATTAAAAATGCCGAATTGGTGATTTTTTGATTTTCATGCTTCTGGATCTGGTGGTCGAAGGATTAAGAGGTTAATATTTAACACATCGCTTGCGTAAAGACTCCTTCTAAGAACTACAGCGGAAGCTTTGTGTTTTTCGATAGCGGAATACGCTTGTCCAGTGTGGAGCAGGTTTAAAAATGCAAAACAGGTCACAACCGCACTAAACGAGACATACCGAATTGTGACTGTACCTTTACTATACCAGACCTCAGATGATCGACACGAGGCAGCTCAACATGTCGAAAGATTCAAACAAATGTTTGATGGAAGACACCTTCTCCACAATCTTGAAGAATCCCATGGAACTAGCAACTCAAAATCTAGAAAAATGCTTATGCGCAACACAGGCATAGAACCACCAGCGAATTTCCCACTCCTACACGAAACGCCTCGAGGGATGAACCTGGAATGGAAGACTTGGCGAACCCTTAATCGCATGCGGACTGGTGTTGCTAGTATGTGGAGTCTAATATCTTGAGCAAGTGTTTGGGTGTCGAGCCTTATATAGCAGTAAGAGCTGATGAGGTGTATACAACTTTTTTGCTCTATACAGTGCTCCTAGCTTTTGTGCTGCTGCCTTGGCGTTTTTGGTGACGTGATTACGCCAATACATCTTGTTTTCTCCGTTGATGCCCAGCAAGCTTATGGATGAGGCCAGAGTCAGTGTTTGTCCTGTCATTGATAAGTCAGGTCTTGCGGTGTTTGCTTTTTTTGAGAAGACATCTGCGTGAGTCTTTCCTGCGTTTTCCTGACCCCATTCCACGATGACGTTCATATCCTCATAGATGACAGCAATCTGATTTTCTTGCTCGCGTTGGAAATGAACAGCGGTCATTGGAGTCCGCGACGTGAATGAAGATATAAGAGTGCTGTCGTCTGCAAAGCTGTAAATAGAGTTGTTTGTCCTGTCTAAGAGATCGTTGATATAGAGCAGGAACAGTGTGGGAGGTAATAAAGGAACTCCGGCATTGACTTTAAATTCCTCCGAGATATGTCCATCAATAGCAACTCGGATGCTTCGATCCCTTAAGAAATTGGAAAGCCATAGAAGCAGTGCTGGTGGTAGTCCGTATGCTGTCAATTTACTTAACAATCCGTCATGCCACACGCTATCAAATGCTTTAGATATGTTGAGAGCCACTGCACGAGATTCGCCGTAGCTCTCGATGGCTTTGGTCCACAGATAGATAACGTAAGTCAGGAGATCTCCCGTTGATCTCGTGGGAACCATACTGGCGAACGCTTCTTATGTCTGCCGATTCCAGATATTTTAAGAGCTGTTCATTGATCAATTTCTCCATGACTTTAGACATGATGGGAACTAGGGCAATTGGACAGTAGTTATTTGGAATAGTTTTTTTACTTTTCTTCGGGATTGGTTGCATCTGAGCGCATTTACAGCTAGAAGTAATAATGCAGTTCTGTATGATAGGTAGAAAAACCTGCATAGTGGAGCTGTTAGTTCAGCAGGACATTTTTTCTTAAACACTATTGCGAGAGCGCCATCCGGTCCTGTGGCCTTGTTAATGTCTAGTCTTTTGAGTATTCGTTTTACTTCGCGTTGACGAATACCAGCCCTGAGATTGAGGAATTCACTCTCGGGATAGTTGAGGGAGTCTTTCCCTGAGGATCTAAGGTAGAATTTAATGCAAACATTTTGGCAAGAATGTTGCTCTTTCTTTGGCTGTTTCCGCTATTGAGCCATCATCTTTGACCAGTGGTGGGATTGACCTCTCTGAGAAACCCTGATTGACAGCATTGGCAACTGATCAAAAAGATGTTGATCCGTTAAGACAATTGAGAAGCTTGTTCTTGATCTGCTCGTAACATCCCTCCTTGCTCTCGTCAATGGTCCGCTTTCACTGGTTTCTAGTCGTGATGAATATATTTCGATTTTTGGGTGTTGAATCTTGGCCCATCTGCGGTAGGCGGCATTTTTAGCATTAACCGCTCTCGAGCAGTTTTTCTCAAAACATGGTTTACTGTTTGAGATACGTTTCATAGAAGAGCAGAGGAAAGCTTCCATACCAGCTAGGATAACTTGAGTTATCTCATCAACAGATTTGGAGGTGTTTAGCAGTAAATTTAAAATATTTAAATTTGTATTGAATCATGCAATTCCGATCGTCAAGATACCATTTCATGTAAGTTGCCTTGAGCATAATGCATCTGATGCTTCTGAGTTATTTAGTGATTTAGAGAGCGCCTAAAAGGGGGGGCCTCTTGTTGAAAATCTGAAGTGAAGATATTAGTTAAGGCCTTAATTAGTTTGTTGCTGGCAGTTCTTTTAACATTGGTATTGGATCGATGATTTAGTTCATGGCTCTTTAAAATATTATACATTTGGGTTAATAAGGTGAAGATGGTTTCGTTTTAATATCTATGGTCTAAACTCTAAACGATCTTTAGATTTTGTTTGATAATTATGTTTTGTAATTAAATAAAATATTTAATAAAATTAAAATAAAATAGCTGATTGGCTTTTTTCAACCTGCATGTTCAAATTTCTTATTTATTCTTGTCCAAAATTGTAAAAAATAACTGAACTTTATTTCAATATTTTTTTGGTTACGGTGATGATGAATCAGCATTTGTTCCTTTATTCTCTGGTAACGCTTTAAAAAATAAAATCTCGAATATTTTTCTACACATAACACTCCCACAAAATGATAAGCATAAAGCTGTCAGAAA
Organism: Pissodes strobi; assembly: GCA_016904865.1. Classification (NCBI taxonomy): domain Eukaryota; kingdom Metazoa; phylum Arthropoda; class Insecta; order Coleoptera; family Curculionidae; genus Pissodes; species Pissodes strobi. The sequence goes on along the minus strand of JAEQML010047420.1, from coordinate 6,747 downwards.
AAAAAAATGGTTTAATGAGGTCATAAATAAGACAGATAAAAATAAAACTAGTAATATAAGATAAAATTGATGGAAACCCTGATAGTTCGACCGACATGGGGAAGATACCATCATTTAGTCTAGTCTATACTTGATAGGGATAAGTGGAAAGGTGAGGGGGATGCTGAATAGATTGGTAGATATAAATACATAAAGAAATTCTGATATCTGCCATTATTTCGCTTCTATTTTAGGCATCCCATTAAATTGATGAACACCTTTGTAGTTAGTTCACCGTGCTTATATTTCCTAATAATTCCGCTTCGGTGTATATACGCAACGCTTTCCAGACGCATCCTTTTCAATTATAACGTAAAAGTGTCATTTGCGAGAGTGAAAACAGAAAGCTAAAAGGAGAGCAAAAGAAAATATACCGGGACCCCCGCCCACGGGTTAATTTTGGATTGTCGTCTTCCTGCTTCGGAGTGTCGTCCGTGTTTTCGAAACGAATTTGTGATATTTTGTCTTCAAGCTGGAAATTAATTATCTGAGGCCATCAGTGGGAATAAAAATTTGCTTGGTTTTGATGCGTCGAAATATTTTTTTGAAAATTTGCAGGATTGTGCTCATTTTGATCAATGACCAAATAGCAGCACTGATGCCTCTGAAAAAAAGTAGGTGAATCGTTCCTTCATTCCTAATGTAGCCAACGAAAAAATTATTCATAAAAAGTTTCTTTTAAAAGTCGTTTCGAACTATTTGCATTTTAAACGTGCCATAATCTTTACACGAGAATTTACTACCATACGTATCATGAGAAAGTTTTATCAAGAGGCTGATTTTTTATAAAACGATAATTTATTTACATTAGAAGACGTCTGCACTATATATTATGTTGCAGGGACCAGTGATCCGCATATAATGAACCAGCCCCAGACAGTTAAAGATGTTTTCAAACAATAATTAATTGTAAATTATGAATCTAAAACGTCATTTTAAAGGCAAATCGATCACATTTCAAAGTACAATTATGGAATCAACGCACACTTAAACTTCTTGCAAACAAACGAATAGGACAGGGTTATTGTCCCCATTACGGAACGATTTTATTCTTATCTGCATATTGACGATAGGATATAATTTGATTTTGATTTATGCATGTATGTTTATCATTTTTTAACTTAAAACCAATTTTAAATATAGAGAACTTAGGTTTGGCTCTATCAATCTGCAGACATTTAAAAAGAAGACATGACAGACATAAAGACATAAGATAAAAACGCGAGGTCTCTTATTTTCATGATGACAATTTTTTTCTGTGGGCTTTTCAGCCTGGTTGTAGAAATTGGTCACGTTATTTATCTCCTTAAAAAGGGTCAAAAAGGATAAAATCGAGTGATCTAGGTGGCAATCAAGGTAACCCGATATAATCAGCCTTACTATTTTTTTTTTATCTAACACTTCGAGAATATATCATCGATCAGTTACGAAGAGATCTCCGAAACGCTTTTCACGTGTTCCCAGCATTTTTGCCATACATTTAAGGACATTTTTAATTTTTTTTTAAGGATTCTTACTGCTTGCAAAAAGAACGGTGTGTGCTTAAGGCCACACGACAGAAGGGAACCCTTCAACAAGGCGGGATTAATATGAAATACAAGTATTTTGCGTTCTACATATATTTTGAAATTACTTGCCACAACTTCGATGTTTAAAGTAAAACTTTACCTCGAAATCTCCCATAAAATCGGCAGAAACCTGATTATGACTTGAACAATGTCGAAATTGTCTGATCCTGGCCCATTTTCAGTTTCCCATCTTCAAATCGTTTTAAATGAGATGAAATACTCACCACAAAAAATATACGCATCGATATGCTAAAAGTAAATTTTTAGCCTGAAATTGGCCATAAAATCAACGTCATGACAAAAGTTTGAAATAATGCATCCTATTTAAACTTAAAATTATCGAAATATTGACTCGAAATTTGTTATGATTTCTGCATGTTTCAATTTAACCTCGATTTCCTCGTATTTGTCGATCCCGTACGGAGAATTGTTATAGAACTTAACAACAGATCAAGATGTTTACGAATTTGGATTTAATTTCTTGAAAATAGCTGTGCGTTTACTGGCACGTACGCTTAAAGTAGATCTTTCACGGAAAATCAAAAAAATCACCAATTCGGCAAAGGGTTTGCTAATATTTTGGCGTAGATTCTCGTCAAGTTTTCGAAAAAAAAAATAAACCTTAATTTTTTTTTTAGTTGAGAAATGAATGTTTTTGAAGTGAAACTTCTTTAGGGAGGGTAAAAGTCAGAAAAAATGCTTATCAAAGTGAAACGCTTATCAAAGTGAAATGCCCCTTTAATTAAGCATGTTCCAGTATAGCTTCAGGACATTTAGCCGGGGTAAAATCAGGATCCTGAATGACAACTGGATACCCAATAATGTTCGAAAAAAATGGGAAAAATTTGAAACAAAAACGTAAAAAATTGTCCGGAAAGTTAATAAAAGTATTATACAACGAAATAAGAAAAAAAAATTAATAAAAAAATAGTTAGAGAAATGCGGTTTTCGGCGAAAAAAAGGCGAATGAGTTCAGCTACGAGGTCGGGGATGGCAAAAAAGGGAATAAACAAACAAACATTTTTGAAAAAATGTGAAAAAATTAAAAAAAAATTAACAAAAATTTCGGAGAGTTAATAAAAGTATTATAAAACGAAATAAGTAAAGAATTAATAAAAAGAAAAACAAAAGATTGTTTGGTATGTTAATAAAAATATTATAAAATAAGAAAAAATGTAATAAAAAAAAGAAAACATTGTTTGGAAAGTTAATAAAAGTATTATAAACCGAGGTAAAAAAATAAACAAAAAAGTTAGAAAAACGCGGTTTCTGGAGAATTGAAAAAAAAAATGAAAAAGTGTCGAAACCGGAAGCAAAAGTTGAGAAAAAACTTTGAAAAAAATAAAAACAATGCCTAATATCTCTTTCAGACGAAATAAAAAAAAACTAATAAAGAGAAACAAAAAATTTGTTCGGAAAGTTAATAAAAGTATTATAAAATAAGAAAAAAAGTAAACAGAGAAAGAAAAAAAATTGAAGAAAATAAAAAAGGTGTCAAAACGGGGGGGGGGGGGGGGGGGGTTTGCCACTTCAATTGTGTGCTTATAAATTTGAGGCACATAATTTTTTTTAACATTTTGCATGAAAAGTCGATTTAGAGTATTTAGAGAATTTTTCTCATAGAAATTGCCTATCGAATTGTCGCACAGTGGAACGACTCTTGTATTATTAAATTTATTTAGTAAGTTGTCAAAAAAATTATGTCTTTAAATAAATTTGAAGTTCTTAGGAGACATTTGTTTAAAAAAATATATCATGTTAGGGATTTGGATAATTGCCATATGTCCACAAATATACAGTGGCTCGATCCACTGTGTGTCGTTTCAGTTTTTTCGATCCTCGTGACTTCAGAATAAAACTTTGAAAAATTGCACATTTATTTTGACGTAATAACTCAGAAATCGAAAACCTGATCGCCAAAAATAATTGACCCTAAGCGACTCTCCAAGTGTTGTCTAAAAGCGTGTCAAAGCTCAAATTTCCGCTCGCAGCAGTTTTCGATACAAAATGAGGTTGACGTCGATTTTACTCGAAGGAGCGATAGCCGAGTGTCACATGTCACGCGTGACGACTCAGTTTAATTCACTACTCAGGAGAAAGTGTGCTGGATGTGCCTAAAGAAGTTTTCACTCCAAAAAAATGGTTAGTTTAATAAAGTAACGTTTTGTTTCTATCAATCTCCAAAAAATTTGGGAAACGACGAACTGTTAGTGCTGCCAGGTTTTTCACAACAAAAAGTTTCCAGAATTTCCCAAGCTAAGTTGTTAATCTTCAATATAATAACGGGTCAAACTCTTTTGGTCAAAAGTAAATTCAATTATTTCTTATTAACTTTTGTTATATTAGATAACTTTCAGATAAACCATTCGCACAAGAAGATGTAATGTCTATTCTATTCATTTATTTTAAGTCATTCTCAATTCTCGTGGAATCACTAAATCGGATCATCGGACATTTGTAAGTATTCCTTTTTTGCTTCAGCCTCATTTAAAATCGTTTATTTGAATTATTCGCATAATACGGGTAGCCATAACTTCAATTGTCATTATTTAAGGATTCTTACTGCTTACACATCAATAGTTAGTCTCATTACTTACAACAATATGGTGTTTAGCGCAGTTGTCACCAAATTGCCAGAGAGCAAACAAAATCACCAGGCCTGGCACCCTTGTCAGCATCACAAAGAAGTTGAGGAGGATGGTTTCGAGTGGTCTATACTCGGGCCACCGAGCAGATATAGCAAAAAATTCATAAGTATTTAATTATAACGACATAATTGTTTATTGGCATAACATTAAAAGTAGTTTGGAAACAAACACACTACAACAGTTAAATGCGCTCCACTATGAAAAGGTTTGCTTTATAGAGGATCGCCTGATTATTTATGGGGGTCCAGGTGGCAGGTAATCGTTTTATTGCTATATCTGTTCGGTGGCCCGAGTATAGGTGCACACCTGGTTAAAGTAAAAGATTTCTGATACAAAAAATGTAGATTTGGTCCCGTCAATCTGAAATCAATAAAAAAGAAGGATATTTTGTATACGAACTCAAGATTCAAATTGTTTCGGCAGAAATTTAAAAACTACTTACCGCGTGAAAAAATTATCAGTTTAACTGTCCTTAAAAACGTTCAGGAGAGTTAAATCGGGTGAGCTATTTGGACAACTGGTTAATTTTATAAATTAAAAAAAAATGTATATACGAACACCCAATCTCCTGTTTTCTCTCTGGGACTTAAATTTCAACAGACCTTTTTTAAAAGGTATCCTGACTACGTGAGAAAAACGCTCAGTGCAATTGTCTCCATAGAAAAAGTCTAGGGAGGTTAAATCGGGTGATCTAGGTGGACACCTGATTAACTTTTTAAATAAATGTTTGTTACAGACATTTGTCGAAAGATATACCAACGTTTTCAACATACTGACGGGTGACCAAAAATAGTTAAAATCAACATCTTTAATTTTTATTTTCCTCTAATATCTTGTACTTTTCAATCTTTTTTAAATTATATACGTAATCAATGATGTATCGCATTGAATGAGCATCTCCGGTTGACATTAATTTTATAATTCGAATACCTATCATTTTCAACGGATTCAATTCCAAAGCTTCTTTTCTAGATTTGATGTAAAGTTGTTGAATGTTCGCCTTTATTATTGCTGTTTTTTAAGACTAAGTCGCACATTTTCGGAGAATAACCCAGGTTTTTAACGAATAAGAAGCAAGCAAGCTTGATTACAAGACGACATTTTTGACCGGCATTTTTCGCAGTTCACTGATTAGCTGGACAATTATAATAAACTACTTTAGAATTCAATAGTTCCAAGACTACTAGGACTTAGTCTTGGAAACAATACATGTCATATATTTTCCTATTTACAAAAAAATCCATGTGTAAACGGCAGCGAAACCGTCGACCACTCAACACACCTTTACATTAATTTAAATTATTGCCTATTCAAATTTAGTTATGCATTTACGATTTTTTTATTTCATTCAAAATCGTGTAACGCCTTCGTGCAATTCCACCGAACCAAAAATAGTCTCATTCAATTCAAATTTCCTGAAAATGTTGCTCAAACATTTGACCTGTCCTTGTCCGATTCTTTTTCTGTATCTTAACCTACGATAAATCTGTGCTAAGGCTTGGTTTTCTACTTCTCGCCAATACTAATGTCAGTTTTAAAATATCATTGTATTTAGATTTTTAGATTCAAAGTTTCATTATAAAATTCATTTTAGCTGGCACCCCTATATCCTTTACAGATTATTACCTTTTAAGTTTTACCCGGGTTTCCCCGTGCATCTCGGGTGGGTTCCTATTTTATTTTCGTCTTGAGTTATCCCAATTTGTGACTTCTCAAATACTACCGAGGAGAGTTCGGCAAACTGCTGAATGCCGGTTCGAAACAACTTTAGAAGGAGAGATATCTGGAGAGCTTGTCGATTATTCGATGTTGTTTGTTCATTGTTCGGTAAAATCTTTAATTTAACCAGTTAGTCTTGTCGAGTTGGCAAAGCAAATTTTGTGACCTGGAAGATCTATTGTTTCGGATGGCTTCTGGATAGGCAGATCTCCCTCCTCTATTCGTTACGTTCCCAGGTGTCCGGCTCTTGGGTTTTGTAGGGTACTCCATCCGATAGAATATGAATAGAGGTCTCATCCTCTTCCTCGCAGATTCTGCATTCTTCTCCCTCTACTAATTCGAGCTTCTTAAGGTGTCCTCTCATGCATCCGGCAATGCCCTGTCAGAATCCCTGTTTGTATTCTATTTCAGAAGTTGCATTTTTATTTTTTTCCTTGTTTTGTTCCAATATTCCATCAAATTGCTAAATAATTTAGAAATCTGATTTTAGAGGGTTAATGTCTCTCAGACAGTTGGTACAGTTTATTATCCAAACGGGTTAATAAGGTCTTGTTATTTACATCAAACATGATTCCAGTCACGATACACCTAGTATCGTGGATTCCAGTAATGTTTAACTATAAATTAATCTGGAGGTTAGAAATACTTCCATTAGAATTTAGCCAGCTGCATCGTCCTACGCGATAATTATTTTAAAGTATAATTTCTTATTAATTTATTGGTAATGATTTCAGGCTTGTTTATTATTTGTTGCATAATGTCTGATTTTGCAT